>PVLC010006068.1:0-71815 GCA_004027655.1 Graphiurus murinus
GTTAAGAAGCATATGTTCTCCCTAATATGTGGATGCTAGGGAGAAGATGGGGCATAGGAGGGTCTCCAGATGAAAAAGAGAGATCCTCAATAAGCAAAGAAGTTGGTTTAATTGTAGTGGATGCATGGGGCAGAGGGACACCCTAAAGCACATGATGTACCTACACAATCATAACAAGGTCACTCAATGAAGTGAACCTCAGGGGGAGGGAGGGGGAGGGAACGGGAATGGGGAGGGAATCGGGGAAGGGGTCAAATGAGAATTGTGTGCAAATATGTTGTTAACAATTTGTACTTAACAAAGATGTACGCTATATTGCACGAATTACTACAATAAAAATTAAAAAATTAAAAAAAAAAACAACAAAGAGTAAAAAAGCATATGTTCTCCCTAGTATGTTGAAGCTAGGGAAAATATGGGACATAAGAGGGACTCCAGATGAAGAAGGAGAAACCTTATGTGAGCAAAGAATTTCACTTAAAGGAAGGTGATGGAGGGAGGGGGGACACTCTAATGTGCTTGGTGTACTTTCACTAAGATATCAAAGTCAATCACTAAACAGAACTTGTGAAGGAGGGAGGAGGAGGGAGTGAGGTGGGAATTGGGAAAGGGATTAAATGAGAAATGTGTGCATATATGCCTTTATCAGCTTGTACCTAACAAAAATGTATGATTACAATGCACCAATTAAAAATAAATAAATAAATAATTAGAAGAAAAAAAGAAAGAAAAAAAATTCAATCAGTAACACTGTGATTATCATTCAAACAAATTCCCATTTGGTTTATTCTTTTCATGTTACCAAATATAACTGTTATGATAATAATAATAATAATAATAATAATAATAATAATAATAAATGATAGTCATAAAAATACGTGAAAATTGAATTCAGAAATAATTAAAAAGTGATCAAAATAAATTAAGGCAATTCACCTGTTAAGTGAAATAAATTAATAATAAAAGCCCTCATTTCAATGGAAAAACATCTGACTTAAATTCTCATTCATAGAATGAATTATGAAAATCTAAAAATAAAATGGTACATTCTTAATATAATAAAGAATATATATAAAAATAATCTGTATTCAACATCATACTTAGTACACTCTCTCTCTGAGTGAATTCAGAACAAGACAAGTTATTCTTATTAATTTATTTAAATTATATTGAAACATTTAAGCATAAAAAGTATAAAAACTGAAAAAGTATGTTTACATTATCATTGAAAATGGTATAACAGTGTAATAAAATAACTTAAAAGAATATACAATCTTAAAAAATAAGTGAATTGAACAAACTTCTTAAGCAAAATATAAAAGCCATTCATTTTTCTTCTGTTAAGATCTAGCAATTATTTTTAAAAAACTTAAAAGACTAACAAAGATTTGCTAAATCTCTACATTGAAATTGCTAAGTATTGGAGAAAAATGAAAAAGGTGCTTCTACAATAGAAGGATGTTGGATTTGTATTTGATTGGCAAATCATCAACATGCAGAGCAGTCAGAGGATGCAGTAAAGAGCTATTGGTTGATGGCAGCAGCAGTGCCATCTTGGCCAGGCCATGGTAGGAGGCCTGGGGCCCATCAGGGTTTTACTTGATCATAGATACAATCTGGGAATTGAACACTCTGAACCAGCAGAGTTTTTTGCCTGTCATACATGTATGCTAGTGTTTTAAAATACCTCATGTTACCATGACAAGCATATCTGGAGTGCTGTCTCAGGGGACATCAAAGCTCAGCGAGCCCATCCTTAAGCTCAGAACATACAAATTGCTGGCTTTGCTTAGCCTAAGCCCACTGGTAACAGAATCCAGAGGTCAGCACTCCACAGTATCATGAGTTCAAAATCAACAGAGCAGTGGTGGTCTCAGTGCACTAAGTCCCAACCAGCAGGATGCTCTGATCAGAACATCATAATCTCTGGCCCTGCAGAGTTTGGACATGGAGATAAGAGTGGCCTGCATCCAATCAGAAATTCCTCTTTGCCTGCACTAAGAACTATATCTAGTTATAGGGGCTCTGGGGATACATTCAAAAGTTTCATTATACTAGTCAGATTGGTAGAGGTGAATATGTATCTTCAGCAAATAACTTATTATAAAAGGATAACAAATAAACACAGGACTCACACACAAAGAGGACAAAGATGCCAATAAAACAGAAACAGAAACCTAAGCAATCTGAAAATATGAGCACAAAGAACATCAAGGAAACAAAAAAACTCCTAAAACTCAACAACAAGGAAATTACCAATACTGATCTGCAGGAAATGCATGAAGAAGAATTTTGAATTTTGAACTTCAATATGATGAAAGGCTTCAAAGAAAGCATACAAGAAATGAAGGAGGAAATTAAGGCTTTAAGAAAAAAGAAGAAAGAAGCTTTGAATGAAATGAAGGAATTAATAAATGAATAGACTACAGAGACTCTGGTAGGCTGGATCACATGGAAAACAGGGTATCATTCTTGGAAGACAGTTCATTCAAAACTGAAAACACAATGAACAGTATACAGAAGGCATTACAACACAACCTAAACATCCAAAAAGTATAGGACATTATGAAATGTCCTAAGTTGTAGATAAAAGAGAATGAAAAAGATCTAGAACCACAAACCAAGGGTATCAGAAACCTCTTCAGGGGAATAATTTCAGAGAACTATCAAAACATAAAAAAGACTTGGATATACATGTACAGGAGACATACAGAACACTGTGAAGACAAGATGAAAGAAGGATCTCCCTACACCACATGATAATAAAAAGA
This sequence comes from Graphiurus murinus, assembly GCA_004027655.1. Classification (NCBI taxonomy): domain Eukaryota; kingdom Metazoa; phylum Chordata; class Mammalia; order Rodentia; family Gliridae; genus Graphiurus; species Graphiurus murinus. Next base: position 2,772 of record PVLC010006068.1, read on the forward strand.
CTAATATAGGGACCAAGAAAAGAATGATAAAAGCAGTGAGAACAAAAGAAAGGTGACATTCAGGTATAAAACAATAGAAATCACTCCAGACTTTTCAATCCCAGTCAAGGATGCCAGGAGATACTGGTATGAAAACATAAAAGATATCAACAGATTTCTAAACATATATAATTTAACTAAATAGAACCAAGAGAAAACCTAAACTGACCAACAGTAAGCAAAGAGATAGAAACAGTAATAAAAACTCTGCCATTAAAGAAAAGCCTAGGTCCACATGGGTTTCCAGCTGAATTCTACAAAACCTTTACAGATGAGCTAAATCCAACACTTTAAAGTACAAGTTATTCCATAAAATAAAAAGAGATGGGATTCTTCTAATCTTCTTCTGTGATGCCAGTATCACATTAATACCAAAACCAAATAAAGATACCCTAAGAAAATAAAATTACACAGAGTAATATTATTGATAAATATAGATGAAAACATTCTAAACAAAATACAAGCCACACACATTCAAAATAGCATCAAGAAAATTGCACACCATGACCAAATTGTTTTCATCCCAGGAAAGCAAGGCTGGTTCAACATATGCAAATCAGTACATGATATTTACCACATAAATAGAACTAAAAACAAAAATTACATGATCATATCAATAGATGCTAAAGAAAAACTTTTGACAAAATCATACATCCATTCATGTTAAAAATACTGCAGAAATTTGGAATAGAAGGAATTTATTTCAACATCATTATGGTAATATACAATAAACTCAAAGATATCATATTGAATGGGAAAAAATATAGGAATTTTCTTTAAAATCAGGAACAAGACAAGGATGCCCACTATCACCACTCCCCATCAATATAGTCCTTAAGACTCTTGTCAGAACAAAGAGATGAAAGAATATCAAAGGAATTCAAATAGGAAAAGAATTAAAATTATCTTTATTTGCAGACAACATGATCCTACATCTAGAAGATTCACCCCCCAAAAAAAAACTGAACAAAAAGACTACTAGAACTGATTAACAAATTTATCAAAGTAGCATGTTACAAAATTAACCTAAAAAAACAGTAGCTTTTCTATATGCTAATCATAAATCTACAGAAAAAAAATACAGAAAACAATTCCATTCACAATAAACAAAACCAATAAAATACCTAGGAATCAACCTAATCAAAGAAGTAAAGCCCCTTACAATGAAGATTATAAAACACTAAATAAAAAAGTTGAAGAAGATCTTGGAAGATGGAAAGATTTCCCTTGATTTTATTTTATTTTATTTTTTGCCATACAGGGGATTGAACTCAGGGGCATTCTATCTCTGAGCTACACCCCCAGCCCTATTTTTGATTCTTTATTTTGAAACTGAGTCTCACTAAGCTGCAGAGTGCCTTACTAGGTAGCTGAGGCTGGCCACGAACCCGGATCCTCCTGTCTCAGCCTCCGGAATGCTGGGATTACAAGCATGTACCACCACGCCCGGCTTCCCTTGATTTTAAATAGGCAGAAACAAATAATCAAAATAGTCATTCTACCAAAAGCGATCTACAGAATCAATGCAATCTCTATCAGAATACCAACCTCATTGTTCATAGACTTTGAAAAATCAGACAAAAATTTTATATTGAGAAAGAAAAGACCCAGAATAGCCAAAGCAATCCTCAGCAATAAGAACTATGCAGGAGGCATCACAATTCCTAATCACATACTATACTACAAAGCCTATAGGAATTAAAATAGCATGCTATTGGGACAAAAACAGGCACATCAAACAATGGAACAAAATAGAAAATACAAAAACACATCCACAATTTTATAGCCAATTGATCTTCAACAAAGGATCTAAAGACATACACTGGAGAAAAGAGAACCTTTTCAATGAATCATGCTGGAAAAACCAGTTATCCATTTGTAAAAAAATGGAACTAAATTCTTACCTCTCACCATGCACAGGAGTCAACTCAATATGGATCAAAGACCTGGATGTTAGACAAGAGACTGTGAAGCTACTAGAAGAGGGTATATGTTCAACATTCCAACATAAAGGCACAGGTAGAAACTTACCACCTATTCCTCTGACAGAGGACTAGTATCTAGTATATACAAAGAACTTAAAAGACTTTGCACTAAAAAATAAATAAATAAATAAATAAATAAATAAATGGGCAACTGTATTGAATAGAAACTTCACAAAAGAAGAGACCTATATGGCCAATAGATACATTAAAAAATGTTGAACATCATTAGCAATAAGGGAAATGTAAATAAAAACTACATTGAGATTCAGTCTAACCCCAATCAGAGTGACAATCATCAAGAAGTCAAATAACAAAAAATGTTTGCAAGGATGTTGAGAAATAGGAACTCTTTTACACTGTTGGTGGGATTGAAAACTAGTTCAACTACTATGGATATCAGTGGGGAGATTCTATAGAAAACTGAGAATGGATCCACCATATAATCTAGCTATCTTTCCAAAGAGTTTGAAACCAGAGAACTACAGTAATATATATACATACCCATATTCATAGCAGCACAATTTACAATAGCCAATGTATAGAACAAACACAGCTGTCTATCAGCAGATGAATTAATTATAAAATGATGAAAAATGTACACAATGGAATTCTACTTAGCCATAAATAAGAATACAATTATATCATTTGCAAGAAAATGGAAGGACCTGGAGAATTTTATATTGATATTAGCCAGTAACGGAAAGTGAAGGGGAATATGTTTTCTCTAATATACACAAGCAAATGACTAATTAGGATACCAGAGGGACTCCAGATAATTGAGGAAAAACACTACTGTAGTCAAGTAGTTAGTCTAAGGAAAGGGGAGGGAGACAGACTGAGGTTCATTAATGGAAATACTACCATTGACTATGTGTACACATGTGATAAAAACAATGTCAATCTCAGTACTCTGTATTGGGAAGAGGGAAATAGGAAGGCAGGAAAGGGGCACCAAGTGCTGTATGCATATATGTGATTCTCAATATGATTTACATTATGATGTGAGACTATAATGCACTGGAGCAGGCCAGCTGCTGCCTCAGTTTCCTCATTCTGCAGTCCGCACTGGAAGCTTAAACAGAAAAGACAGACAGACACACACACCTTGCAAGGGGAACAAATGTTCAACTTTATTGAGCAACCTTTGTGACATAAATACTGAGGGCCAACCTTGAGTACCCCCATAGACCCCAAAACCCAGATGACGTAGCATCAAGCAGGTTCCGGAGAAGCATTCTATGTAAATGGTGGAAAACAAAGGCAAGGTTCCGGAGAAGGTTTGTTAATCACATCCTATGTAAATGGTGGAAAACAAAGGCAAGGTTCCAGAGAAGCATTTGACTTTAAGGAATTTACAATATTACTATCCTCTGGGTGGGGCAACAGCTGCTTACAAACTGGCTAAATTTTAACTGCCCAAGGTAGCTATCAGCTCCTCATGTCTTTAAGCTTATTAAAAAATTTTTTTGCTTCCCACAATGCACCAATAAAAGTACACAAACATGAAGAAAAAATGTGTTGTTTGATGTTGCAACACAGGTCTAAAAGGAATCAAGAAGAGTGTCTTGTGAAAATTGATGAGGAGCTTTTAATTTTAATGTTTTGTCATACATGTATTAGCAAATCATACCGTGGACTAACATGTTCCCATTACTACTAAAAATAGAGTCTCTTGTGCTTTTAAATCTAGTTCAGTTAAAAGACAATTACAGAAAACTCAAAATAAATTTAAACAAAACTGGTCTTAAGATTTTGTTCCACTAAAATCTCTCAATACCAAGAAAAACACAGACTATTCTGAGGAGCCAATACACTTCTAAGAAGAATCAAAAATGATTTTTGTTGCTGTAGAAATAAACAAGCTGATTCTAAAATTTTTGTAAAAAATGCAAACTTGTCATAATACTCCAACAATTTTTTTTAGCATGGATTTTTATACATTTCTTGGGTACAACAGGGTTAATTACACATCTTTGTTGGGTACAAGCTAGTATAGGTAAAGACATCCATGCACACATTTCTTATTAACCCTTCCCCAATTTCCACCCCCTCCCTCCTTCTCCCTCCTTCTCAAGGTCAGTTTAGTGATTGACTTTGATGTGATCTTGTAAGTACATCATGATCATTAGAGTGTCCCCACCTCCCCCCATTACTTTCCATTAAATCAAATTCTTTGTTCACCTAAGAATTCTCCTTCATCTGGAGTCCCTCTTATGTCCCATTTTCTCCCTAGCTTCCACATATTAGGGAGAGCTTTTTTTTTTTTTTTTTTTTTTTTTTTTTTTTTGCGGTACTGGAGATGGAACCTGGGGCATTCTACCTCCAAGCTACAGCTGCAGCCCTATTTTTTATTCTTTATTTTGAAACAAGGTCTCACTAAATTGAGGAGGGCACTAAGCAGCTAAGGCTGGTTGAGAACCGGGATCCTCCAGTCTCAGCCTCCCAAATGCTGGGATTACAAGCACATGCCACCATGACTGACTTCTAACAATCTTAAAGAAGAACAAATTTGGGAAGTCATGGTATCAGACACCAATGTTTAATATAAAGATGCAGTCTTATCATGGTGTCTATGGGCAACTGGCTCCAGGACTATGTCAGGACTATGTGTGAATATTCAAATCTGCAGATGTCCAAATACCTTATATAAACTGGTGCAGTAGTTTTTATATAAACTATATACCACTTCCTGAGTATTTTTAAAACATCTCTAGCTTACTTATAAAACCTAAAACAATGGATATATTAGCCATATTGTATTTTAAAATAATGAAAAAGAAAGTTGGTGCTTTTTCATTATAGAAGCAACATTTTAAAAATAATATTTATATAATATCTTGTATGAGAAAGTGGGGGGGGTGGGATCTGGGGAATAACTTACCAAGTGCTGTGTGCATGAAAGCAACTATAACTATGAACTACATTATGACGTGAGTCTGCAATGCACCAATAAAAATACTAAAAACCAACTGCAACTGGTGGAAACCATCCCTGGAAATGGAAACCATAGGTATGGAAAGCCAACCATGCAGAAGTAAAAACAATGTGGTTTGTGCATAATAATAAATAATAAACATGTACAGAGTGTATATTATGGATATCAGTTTGACTAAATATTGATATTGCACATAACATTTCCACCTGCATTACTCATAGCTTTACAATATTTATTTATTTATTTATTTATTTATTTATTTATTTATTTATTTATTTATTTATTTGCAGTACTGGGGATTGAACCCAGGGGCATTCTAACACTGAGCTACATCCCCAGCCCTAATTTTTTTTTCTTTATTTTGAAACAGGATCTCACTAAGTTGCTGAGACTGGCCATGAACCTGGATCCTCTGGTCTCAGCCTCCATGTACTGGGATTACAAGTGTGGGCCACCACACCTGGCTTTAGTTTTACTTTCTTAATGGTATGTATTGATGAAAAGAATGTTATAATTGTTATAGAACTAAAGGTATCAATCTTTTATTTTAACAATGAATTTGTGTGTGTGGAAAAATAAAGTCATAAGTATCATATACTTCTCTCTCTCTCTCTCTCTCTCTCTCTCTCTCTCCCCCTCTCTCTCTCTCTCTCTCTCTTCTGCAGTATCCGGGATTGAACCAAGGAGCATGTTACCTCCAGGCTATACCCCCTAGCCGTATATTTTATTATATATTTTGAATCAGGTTTAAGTTGCAATCCCTGTCTCAGCCTCCCAAGCCTTGAGATTACAACCATGCTACACTACATCTGACTATCAATTATTTCTAACAGCATTATTATCTTAATATTTAAAATAGTTTGTGGTTATTTTTAAGCTTTATTTGTGGTTTAATATAAGGTCATTGTTTAGGATTTTTGCCTTTTTTTTCCATATAGATATCCAACTGATGTAGTAGTGATTATTATTTTTTTTCAAAACAATAGTGTCTTACAGAATTTCAGCGGTTTCTGTGCCAAAAATTAGGCAGTATCAATGAGCAGATTGCATTTTTGGTTATATAAAAAAATAAAACCATAAACAAGGAACATTGAACTTTAGGATACCAACAGTCAACTACCAGAATGAGAATGTTAATAGTATAAAATGCCAAAAGCTTGGATAAAATTCAAAATAATTTAAACAGTTTTAATTACTTAAAGTTCAAACATAATTTTAATATAGTATAAAATATGCTTACATTTTTATTATGAATGCTTTCACTTTATTAATTCTAATTTTAAAAGCATTTTATTATGAAAGATATTTACTTTTTAAGATGGCTCACACTCATATGCTTTTAAATGTCCAGTCCTTTGTCATTCTTATTTTTCTATGTCTTCCCCCCAAAATGAGAAATGATTGAATAACTAACATTCTTTACTACTAATCAGCAGAAAGATAGTCAAAGGACTTGCTTTTATCTTGAAAAATGTACCAAAAAGTTTTGAAGTCTGACTCAAAAATATTTTCAAGTAATCTATATACTTTATTAAATATACACAATAGGATGTTCCCACCAAACAGTTTTGTTGTTGTTGCGGTACTGGGGATTGAACTCAGGGGCATTCTACCTCCAAGCTATACCCCCAGCCTTATTTTTTATTCTTTATTTTAAAAGAGGGTCTCACTAAGTTGCATAGTGCCTCACTAAGTAGCTGAGGCTGTCTATGAACCCAGATCCTCCGGTCTCAGCCTCCCAAATGCTGGGATTACAAGCATGCACCACCATGCCTGGCTCCGACTGTTTACTTATATATTTTCCAAAATACTTTTCTGTATGATTGATAGATATTATGAAATGTTATACTCATTTAAATATTATTTTTATTTGTTTGAATTTGCATGAAAATAATCCTAAGAATTACAGTGAAATTTTTTTATTATTAATTGGTGCATTGTAATCATACATCTTTGTTAGGTACAAGCTGATAAAGGCATACATGTACACATTTCTCATTTAATCCTTTCCCCAATTTCCACCCCACTCCATCACCCTCCTTTCTTCTCAAGTACAGTTTAGTGATTGACCTTGATATACTCGTGAAAGTACATCATGTACATTAGGGTATCCCCCCATCCATCACCTTCAGTTAAGTCAACTTCTTTGCTTATCTATAGTTTCTCCTTTTTCATCTGGAGTCCCTCTTATGCCCTATCTTCTTCCTAGCATCCACATATTAGGTAGAACATATGCTTTTTTACTCTTTGTGACTGACTAATCTCATTTCACATAATGTTTTCCAGTTGCATACATTTCCCAGTAAATAAAATGATTTTGTTCTTCTTTATGGCTGAGTAAAATTCCATTGTGTACATATCCCATTGTTTTGTAATACATTCATCTATCAATGGACATCTTGGCTGTGTTCATAGTTTGGCAATTGTGAATTGTGCAGCTACAAACATAGATACACATGTGTTGGTATGATAGTTTAGTTTCCATTCTTTTGGGTAGATACCCAGAAGTGGTATTGCTGGATCATATGGTAGGTTCATTCCCATTCATCTGAGGATCCTCCATATTGTTTTCTAAAGCAGTCGCACTAATTTGCAATACCACCAACAATGTATTAGAGTTCTCACTTCTCCACACCCTCGCCAACATTTGTTGTTCTTCGTGTTTTTTGTGATTGCCATTCTGATTGGTGTTAGATGAAATCTCAAGGTAGGTGATATCTCAAGGTAGTTTTGATTTGCATTTCTCTGATTGCTAATGATGTTGAACATTTCCTCATACATTTATTGGCCATTTGTATTTCTTCTTTTGTGAAGTGTCCATTTAGATCCTTTGCCCATTTTTTGATTGGGTGATTTGTTTTCTTAGCTGTGAGTTTCTTGAGTTTTCTCTGTACATCCTAGATATTAATCCTCTATCAGAAGAGTAGCAGGCAAAACTTTTCTCCTACTCTGTGGGGTCTTTCTTGAGGTTCTTGATAGTTTCCTTTGCTGCACAGAAACTCTTCAGTTTAATGAAATCCAATGTATTGATCTTCCTTTGAGTTGCTTGTGCTTTTGGGGTCTTGTGGAGAAAGTTTGTACTTGTGCCTATGTGTTGAAGTGTTGGTCCTATGCCCTATTCAAGTAGCTGCAAGGTCTCTGGCCTGACTTCCAGGTCTTTGATCCACCTTGATTTGACTCTGCAGGGTGAGAAAGTGGGGTTTATTTCCATTTTCTTGCATATGTGCGGCATTCCCTTAACCAGTAAGGTCTAAGAGCAAGGCTCGGCCTGCTAAGTAAGGGACATGTGACATTTCTCACTTTACATTATTTTATTCTGGAAATTTGGGCTTTGCTTCCACATTATTTTTTAAGAGGTTCAGGACGCGGTACGGATTTAGTCATCAAGGAGAACAAAGGCCTAGGCCTGGCTCAGAGGTATCCATTAACTCTACAAATACTGGCAGCTGAGTCAAGAGAACTTAGGTTTCTTATCATAAGTAAAGGAAGCTTCAAGACAAAGAGCTCTCTGCTTCCTAAAACCTTATTAACCAGCTACCTTCTAGCTGCCTGAGCAAATAGGAAAGATTTATCTAATGAATAGTTCTTCACTTTTAACCTTTCACCCTGCTCCTCCTTTGCTGTTCCTGCTCCTACTAAAAGAATAATTCATTTACACTTTTATATACTTCTGCTGCTCCCCTAATCTTAGCAAACACTATAGGGAATAGCCTTTCTAGTTAAAAATGTACCCGCTTAACTCTAGGGAAAAGCAAGGCTGTAAAAATTCTTCTTTTTGTATACCTTGTTGTGATGAGCATATATAACACTCATGAGATGAATTAAAAACAGATGTGTCTTAACATACATGGTGTGTAAGCATACTCTCACTCGCTCTCGACCTCATCTCAATCTCCACCTAACAAGGGACCCCCAGGCTCTACCGGCTTCTTTGAGGGCTGGCCCCTGGCACATATGGTTCACCTGCATTTGGTTTCCTGCATATGGTTTTGTTTGTTTGATTTGTATGAAAATAATTCTTAGAATTACAGTGGAATTTTTAAAATCTCATTTTAAGAAAAAATATGTTTAATAAACTAAAATGGTACAAATAAAAATGATTCCTAAATTAAAATTTCAGATTTTTATTTTTACTGAACATTTAATTAAAAATTATAAAGGAGATTTACTATATATCAGGCCAAAGTTTGGTGTTATATTAAAAGCACTGATACTTTAAGATGAAAGAAAAAGTAAAGAACAAATGCCCAAAAAACCTCAAAAGTAATAAAGTAATAGTGAAATCAAATTAATGTGCTATAGAGTGTCCTAGAAGGGATTAGGATACCTGGTTAAGGACAAATTTTAAGGAGATGATGTAATTTAAAACAAGGCTAATATTATGTGTTTAGAAAGGAGTTTCAAAAAGAGACAAATGATAGAAATGTTTGAAAAGAATGAAGAATTAAGAAAAAATTTGTTCTATTTAGAGTGCAATGGAAGTTAAAACTAGATAAATAATGTGTAGTCACACAGGAATGAGGACTGAGGCATGCGCATTTCAGCTCTTAAAATTTAATATCAATTCAGTAAGCAACCTAGTACCAGTATATATTTTTTTTTGATGAAATAATATAATAAAAACATATGTCCAGCCGGGTGTGGTGGCACATGCTTGTAATCCCAGCATTCAGGAGGCTGAGACAGGAGGATCCGGGTTCACGGCCAGCCTCAGCTACCTAGTGAGGCACTACACAACTTAGTGAGACTCGGTTTCAAAATAAAGAATAAAAAAATAGGGCTGGGGGTGTAGCTTGGAGGTAGAATGCCCCTGAGTTCAATCCCCAGTACTGCAAAAACAAAACAAAACAAAACAAAACAAAACAAAACAAAAAACATATGTCCAAAGCAAAAAAAAGAAAAAAAAATCATTGAAAATGAAGGATTAGATTAATGAGAGAAAGAATATTGGGCAAAAATAAGAAGCTATATTATTCTTATTCTGCTGAGATATATGGAATACTAAATCAGAAATGACAAAGGGGATAGACACAATTTCTCGATTAGTATGAGAAATGTTTCCAGTAAAAAAATTTAATAATTTAAAAACCATATGAATATAGTTAATGAGCAAAATGATAAGTCATAAATATCTCCCACATTTTGAATCTTTCTGATTAGGTAAATTGTAGTGTATTTTAGAGAAAGTCCAATTAGCTTCACAGTTGAAGTAGGTGAAACAATTATTATCTTATGCTTGACTATTTCAATTATTACTGTTACAATTTATGAACAATGAACTGAAAATCCACACAAAATGCTTTATATTCTATATAATCTTTACTATCTTATTGAGAAAAGATAAAATATTCATGGCAAATATGGAATGTAAAAATAATAAAATATACAAAAATTGATCCCCTCCCTTATTCCACCAACCAAGAAAATTCTAATATATTTAGCTATTTCATTATAAAATGTTGAAGTAAACCTTTTGAAGTAACTAAATTGAAAGGAATATTTTATATACTGTGGAACAAGAATGTCATTTTTATAAAAAAAACTAACTAAGAATTTTAATCAAAATGTATTTTAAAAATAAGACAAAATTAAATTTTAGAAAGTAAAATTTCTTTGAATGAGTATAAGATTTAGAAATTCTAATTATATTAGACAAACAACAACAAATAATAAGCAATTATGAATAAGTAAAATTTTATAAAATATAATTTATATCTTAAAATATATCACAAAACTAAAATTCATTTTTGTCAAATAATGATGAAAAGTTGGTAGTCATAACATAATTGGCACACACTGATAAATTTGAAAAAACAGTTTGGTAAAACACAAGAAGATACTTTTCAAAAAACAAATGAATAATAACATCTGAAATGTTTTTAAAATACACAAAATAATGAGTGATTCAAGTTTGCTCATTAGGAAAACTTTTGCAACTGAGTATAGTTAAAATTATGTGTACTGCAAGAAAAAACAGACATTTCTGATGAATTTACAACCAGAAGAAAACTTTTCATAAAAATATATGCCTGAGTTGATGTAGGACATGGGGTCTACTGCTATGATCTATAAAAATCACTGTTAAAATATAAATTAATCCAGAATTAAAAATTGTATTTGGACTCAGAATTTTAAAATATGGGCCTCTCTAAAAGAAAGAAAGCAAATAACCATACTTGTCTAGTGGCAAAAAAATAGCACTCTGCCACAAGATACAGGTGCCATCAGGATTTCTATAAATGTTATGAGATTATCCAAGGGCACAGCAAGAAAAATGCCTACAAAATATCAAAATTTAGACATTGTTCTAAAAGTTCAAATTAGAATATAAACAGATCTGAACCAGTAAAATGAGCTTAGATTAATTAATATCAAAGACACATTACTGAATAACTTTATATCAAATCATTTTATTTACTACAGAGAGGGGATATTGAACCTAATGAGGTCAAAAGATTTAGATAAAGACTTTTGATACATAATATTATATATTTGTCTTTACTACTGGTTTCCCAGAATTGAAATCCTAAATTCATTTCACAGTACAAGCTTAAGACTAACCTCAATACATAGAGCCCTACTTTGTTTTAAGTCTTTCAAAACACTGATTCATTTATATTTTACCTACACTCCATCTTCCCCCTAATACAAATATATCTTTGTCTTTTCTTTTGTTTGGTGAAAGACACAATTTTCTTGGTGTCAGTCTCTTGCTCATGCAAATTTAGATTCAACTTTAATTTTTTAAGAATGGATCAACTGGGCTGGGGATGTGGGGATATAGCCCTGTGTTCTATTCCTAGATCTAAAAATAAATAAATAAATAAAGGAAAGGAATGGTTTGATTATGATTTGACAACTTAAAGCTTTCATATACATTTTAAGTTGAAAATCTTTTCCCATTGGGCCATTAAGATTTCTGATATTAACTGCATATATTTATAGAAAAAATTTTATTCATAGTCAAGCATGAATTGATTCACATTCAATGATTAGTATAAAGATAATTTTATTTTCGGTCTCTGCTTGCTCATTTAAATACTAAATTTGACAATTGATTTTGTTTAATGAGAATGAGAAAGACCCATCAGAGATTATGTGTCATCTTGCTTTTTGGAAAACTCACTAGTTAAGTCTGTTTTACTAACAGTTTTATCTTCTTTTATGTTTATTTTACATTAAATATCTTTTGTATTCTGTAGTTTCTTTTTCCTGAAAATCACAATTTTCGTAGGGCTTAGACAATAGCATTAATTTTACAAATTATTTTGTTATCAGGAATGCAACAGGTATATGTTAGACTGACCTTCAATCTTTGAGTTCTTTATACAGGTGGAGATTTTTTTGTCCTGATGGTATAAAATAGAAATTACTTTTTTTATTTACATAGAAAATCTTCATTTTGCTATTTAAATAGCTAATATAGTTAGAGTTACTTGTAAAGTTTTGATGAAATTCTCAAGAACCTAAGACATTTTTAACAAGTACTACTACAAAGTGACTACAGTGACTCTATCAATGTGACAAAATTGTTTGCACACAAGCTTCTCCCAGTCATTGCAAAGGGGATAAAATTAACTGTTTAGAGTGGCCTGTGACTTTTTAAAACTCTCTCTATAATAAACTACCTATTTTATTATTTCTCTTTATAAATTTGAGGCTTATTTACTTTAAAAAATATATATGTCATATGCGTCATACAATAAGAATATGTAAATATGTACTACATAAAAAGAATTATTTGAATTATAAATATATTAGTTTTAGGATATAATGTTCTAATTAGTATAAAAACAAAAATTAAATAAAACCATTAGAATAGAGCAATACTCAATAAATTAAATGATTTCTTGACTGAATGATTTTTTTTGTTGTAGCTCCAACTCTGAGTTAAAATTGCTGATAACTAACTTACAGCATATGGAGAAAAATATTCTAGAATCTAATTAAAATAAAAGTTAAGTCTTTTAAATTGACTTTATACTTACATTCTATCTAGTTATAAGCCATCGTACAAAATGAATTTCTATGATATTTTTGTGGTTCAGAAAGCTAAAATATGCTTATTCTACCTCATTTTTAAACATTTTCAGATTTGATATGAACATACATCTTGTTTGAACTAAATGGAGGACATATGATCATTTGGATGTTTTCCACTTCATGAGCATAAGATAATTTTCCACTTACTTAGTTTTTCTTTCACTTTGTTTAACAATTTTTGGTAATTTTTATTAAACGTATTGTGTATTTCCTTTGTTAAATGTAATCATAAGTGTTTTGTTGAGGCTATTATAAATTAAAATTATTTTCTAGTGTTAATTTTAAGAGTTCTTAAAAATAGTCCAAAGTACAAAAGTGTTGTTTGCCTCAATGAGTATGTTTAGTTCTCTTATAAATTGTTATACACATTGTCTTCTACACCAGGTCTTCATTTAAAGAAGAGGAAAAACATGGTTATTATGCTAACTTAATTTTAAGTATATTTAAGTAGATTGCCACATAAATTTATGAGCAACTGAGTTAAGTAAAGTTAATTGTTCTCATAAAAAATTTGTTCAAATGGCTTGTATATATTTTGCCTTCCTTGTATTTAAGTCTTAAATTCTGATAAGTAATATTGTTAAATATCATTTATATTCAACATATTGGAGTTTTCTAGAAATTAACTTTGTAAAAAATATTTCTTTGGTTAAACAAAACAAAGTAAGAAAACAACCAGGTTTCTTCAGAATTCTCTCAATTTTAAATATTTCTAAATTATTGCAGTTCTTTTTTATACTTTTATTGGTACACTATAGTCTCACATACCATAGTTTATAGTGATAGTGACATACATCTATATAGCACTTGATGAGCTTTCCTCTGGCTCTTTCCCAATTCCTTCCTTCTTCATACAGATTATTGAAATTGACATTGATATTTTCTCATATGTACATGATACCAATGGAAGTGCTTCCTTCATTGATTCTCTCCCCTGCCACTTTCCCCTAGACCATCTCCTTCATGTCACTGGAGTCTCTTCTTCATTTTCTGTAGTCCTTCTGATATCCTGCTTACTGCCTAGCTTCTGCATATGAAACTTATGACTCTCCTCTTTCTATGATGAGTTTATCTCACTTAATGTCTTCCAGATTCATCCATTTTTTTCAAATAACATAATTTTGTTTTTTTGTTTTAGTGCAAAGAATTCCAGTTGTGTATATCCCATATTTTGTAATCCATTCATTGTTAGTGGACATCTAGGTTGTTTTAATAATTTCCCTATTGTGAATTGCACTGCTATAAACATGGATATGCATATGTTATTTAAAAATTCTGATTTCAGTCCCTTTGGAAAAATACCCAGAAGTGGTATAGCTGAATCATATGGTGGATTCATTTCCAAGTTTTAGAGATTCTCCACAGTTAACTTTATAGTGACTGTACTAATTTGTAATACAACCAAGAGTATAGAAGAGTTCCTATTTTCCTACATCCTCATCAGCATTTATTATTGTTTGACTTTTTGATGATTGTCATTTTGATTGGAGTTAGATGAAACTTCAGCTTAGTTTTGATTTGCATCTCCCTGATTGCTAAAGATGTTAAATATTTTTTTCATGCATTTTCTGTTCAACTGTATTTCTTCTTTTGTTAAGTGTTTATTTAGCTCATTTGCCTATTTATTGATTGAGTTGTTTTTATTGGGGGTGTTAAGTCTTTTAACTACTTTGCATATTATAGATATTAGTTCTTCATCAGAGGAATAACTGGCAAAGATCTTCTCACATTCTGTATACTCTCTCTTTAGACACTTGCTCACTTCCTTGGATGAGCAGAAACTTGTCAGTTTAATGCCATCCAATTTATTCTTTTATTAATTTCCTGATCTTTAGGGGTCTTATTAAGGAAGATTCTACCTGCACCTATATGCTTTAATATTTGACCTATGACTTCCTCTAGTAGTTTAAAAGAATCTTCTGTAATTTTCAGGTCTTTAAGATATCTCAAGTTGACTCTTGTACAGAGTGAGAGATAAAAAAAAATAATTTCACTTTTCTACAAATGGATAACAAGGTTTCCCAATACAATCAGAGTTTGTGCCAGGCATTCACATATGACAGGGAATGACAGTACTACACATGATTACAACCAATTATCATTGGCTTCCCTGGTCCATAAATCTTGAACATCTTGGCCAAAGCTTGTAATATGGTAATCTTTGGCCCTGCTCAGCATATTCCCAGTGAACATAGAGGCCAAAGGTCATCACATTGCAAGTTTTTACAGGTTCCTAACCAGAAGAGCAATTAGTTGTCTGTGGGCATTAAATCCCAACCAGGAGATTGCAGGCTCTGAACATAACATCATAGTCACTGGCCTGACTGAGTTTGGGCTTGGAAAGCATGGTGGTCCAATAAAAGGCTCATGTATGTCTGTACTGACTAAAAACTATATCTTGTTAAAGAGGTTCTGGAGGACAAACTCAAAGATCTGATTACACGAGGCAGATTTGGAGAGGCAAACATACCCCCAAATAGGCCTTATTCTAAAGAAATAACAAACAGACATAAGACTCTCACAAATAGTGGAAGAAGATGCCAAGACAACACAAATATACACCTGAGAATTCAGAAAACATAAGAATGATGACCAGTGAAGAAACAATAAACTCCCACAACTCAACACCAAAGGAAATCACCAATACTGAGCTGCAGAAAATTTGAGAATTTAGAATTATGATTATTCTCAATATGATCAAAGACCTCAAAAATAAAATTAATCAAAGTGAACAGGCTATAAAAGAACATATCAGTTGAGAAATTGAGGCCCTAAGTAAGAACCAAAGAAAGGCTTTGAGTGAAATAAAAAAGACAATATTTGAAATAAAGACCTCAATAGAAACCACCTCTGGCAGGCTAGACCACATGAAAAATAGAGTCTTAATCTTAGAAGACACCTCATTCAAAACTAACTAACTATCAAGAATACACAGAAAACAGTTGGACAACATGACCAGAACATCCAAGAATATGAGACAGCATGATGTGATCCAACTTATGAATAATGGGAATTGGAGAAGGTCTAGAAGCACAAAACAAGGGCATTAGAAACTTCTTCAGAGAAGAAATATCAAAATCATCCACAAAAAAAGGGGTTAGGGTTCGGACATGTACATATGAGAGACATTCAGAACACCAACACAAGATCAAAGAACTTTTATATGCCACATAATTACCAAAATGACTAATATAGAGACCAAGTAAAATTCTTAAATGCATCAAGAACAAAAGAATGAGTGACATTCAGGGTCAAAACAGTAAGAATCATTCTGAACTTCTCAATCTAAGTATTGAAAGCTAGGACAGACTGGTATGATGTACTCCAAGCTCTAAAAGAAAACAATTTCCAACCAAGACTGCTATATCCAGTGACAATATCATTCAAACTTGTTGAAAGAATAAATAAAAACCTCTAAGACAAGCAGAAACAAAAAGAAATCATGACAAAAAAAAATCGGCACTAGAGAAAACAGTTAAAAAATATTTATTTTATATAAAGTTATAAAAGTAAAACTGACATATGGGGGTAGATTTGGTCAATTATAGTGATTTTTGCTGGAGAAGTTATTGCAGTATTTATGCACTGTTCTCTTTTAGAAGTATGCATCTTCTTTGTCTGTGTGTGTGTGAGACGATAGAACAAAAATCATCAACAACTTGATTTTATTTCTAGTTTTCAATAACCTTTTAAGTTAGAAACAGTTTTAGGCCGGGCATGGTGGCGCACACTTGCAATCCCAGCATTCGGGAGGCTGAGACCGGAGGATAAAGGTTCGCAGCCAGCCTCGGCTACCTAATGAGGCACTCTGCAACTTAGTGAGACTCGGTTTCAAAATAAAGAATAAAAAATAGGGCTGGGTGTATAGCTTGGAAGTACAATGCCCCTGAGTTCAATCCCCAGTACCGCAAAAAAACCCAAAAAAACAACAACAACAAAAACAGTTTTAGCTCATTTTTTGGTACAATTTAAAAGAGCCTAATTTTTTCAGAATAATTATTTTTCAGACACATGCATTAATTTTTTATTTTAAATGAATTAGTATATCTTCTTTTAATTCTACTTAATTGAATTTCAAGGAAATATTTTAGTATTAGTCCCTATCATTAATATCTGACCTTATTTATTTATTCACATATTCTAGATAAGTACTCTAAGTACTCTCCTACTGAGACATACATTTAACCTTGTTTACTCATATTATCTACTTTCTTTTATTATTAGTTATTTTACTTTGGAATAAATTTTGCCCTTTTCATTACCTTGGAGGGAGAATGATTAGTTCAATTACTTACTTTTAGTCTTTCAGTTTTTTTTTTTTTTTAGTTTATGGCTATCAATTTTCCTTAAAGGATAATTTAGGAAGTATACTAAGCCAATTTTTATTTTCAAATTTAAATTTTTTACCATAATATTTTCTAATTACAATTATTAATATTATTTTATTTATTTATTTATTTATTTATTTATTTATTTATTTATTTTACAGTACTGGGGAATGAACTCAGAGCCATTCTATCTCTGAGCTATATCCCCAGCCCTATTTTTAATTCTTTATTTTGAAACAGGGTCTCACTAAGTTGAGGAGGGCCTCACTACGTAGCTGAGGCTGGCCGAGAACCCATATCCTCCTATCTCAGCCTCTCAAATGCTGGGATTACAAGCATGCACCACCATTCTCAGCTAGTAATTGATATTGTTTTTAAATGAACACTTTTTTGGAGTGGTGATAGGATTGAACACCAAGTTATACCAGATGAGTACTCCAACACTGAGCTTCATCCTTACTTCTAATTGACTTAAACTTAGAGCATAATTACTTTACTTAATTCTAATTTTTATTCAGATTTTATTCCTCTTCTCTTTTAAACTTCACAATTTATATTTCAACAAAAGACCAAAGTCCTTTTCTATTCTTTATGATTTTCCATGTAAATCCATTCTATAATTCCTTAGAGACTAGCTTTTACTTCACTCTGGACTTTTTAGTACCTGAAGTTTTGCAATGTTACATTTGTTCTTATGTTAAACTGAGTAAAAATAATAAAATTTGTGGTATTACTTAAGTAAAAGAGTATACTAATCAAGAAGTACTAACACCTTTTTTAAAATTATTTATTTTCTACAAGAGGTAAATGATGTGGAATTCTCCTTTTACAAAGTTACTCTGCCTACCTCTGATGTACTGCTATTCAGACATTATAAGACACTTTCTCAGAGCATGTCTGCATTTATATATTATGTTACATTACATATGGAAATTACAATCATGTTATTGGTAACAAATAATTGCCCAGATTAAAAATATAAAATACACTTTAGTTCATAAAGTTTCCTATTTATTTCAAGTCACTCAGCCAGAGACAAGATATTTAATAGTATGTTTCCTTTGGTTTGTCAAACATTATAGAGCTAGCCATAAATAAAAGTTCTATGCCTTATTAAAGTAAGCTCATCAATAACTTAATAGATTAGTGATGAGCTTTAATGTTGTGTGGTACTTTCTTTAATTTTATTCTCTACATTTCACTTCATATATTTGAGATCTCTTCCTACATCCATCATTATGTCAATTAACTTTTCTATTCTACTATGTTTATGCGTAGTATTCAGTTTTATGTTCCCTTCTAATCATACTACAACTAGTACAGATTTCACATTTTAAATAATCTCTAAATTGTAGCTGTAATTAAAATTAAAAAAATCTTTGTAAGAAGTCTTGGAGTACTACACTTAAGGATGAAGGATAACAGCATTAAATGAGAGGATAAGTGTTGTTAAATATAGAAAAATATGGTGATTCAGCTAATATGGTTTATTTTGCAATGTTCAAATGTCACTATGTTTTTTTTTTGTTTTTTTTGTTTTTGTTTTTTTTTTTTTTTGCGGTACTCGGGATTGAACTCAGGGGTGTTCTACCTCCGAGCTATACCCCCAGTCCTATTTTTTATTCTTTATTTTGAAACCAAGTCTCACTAAGTTGCGGAGTGCCTCACTAGGTAGCTGAGGCTGGCTGCGAACCCGGATCCTCCGGTCTCAGCCTCCAGAATGCTGGGATTACAAGCGTGCGCCACCACGCCCGGCTCAAATGTCACTATGTTAAAGGAAAATTTATGACAGTAAATTCTGGTGTGTGTGTACGTGTGTGTGTGTGTGTGTGTGTGTGTGTGTGTGTGTGTATGTCTATTTCTGTGTGTGAGTAAAGAAGAGAGAGAGAGACTGTTGGTCACTCAAAGTTGAGTATTTGCAAATATTGATTACATTGGAATATCAATATCAATCTCACTTAACCAAATGATAAAATATATCTATTTTTCAGATTATATGGTATGGAATGTCCTAATTTTTCTCATATTTTTTCTTCCAAGGAAGTTATTTCATCTATTTAAATTATTAAAATTTTAACATTTATTTTATTATTCCTCTGTTTCTGAAATTTAGTGTATTTTTAACATGTGGCAGATGTACATTTCATTAACATTCTATTCAATTTTAAACCACAACAGTACTAAAGTAACAATAATGTCACCAATAAATGATCTGAAATAATTTTTGTGGGGTATACCTATTAGCTAGCATTTATATTTCAAGCCAATTTTAGAATAATGTAATAATAATTCAAACTATTTCACACATGTGATTTAAAATTTTTATTAGATCTTTAGTAATACTGTTCATGACTGATTCTTTGTTTGATAAAGTTGCAGAATCTTGTTCTCTCCATTGCTACTTAGCTACTTTATAATAGCTTTTTTTAATTACAATTTAAATGCTTTGTTAATTTTGACAGTGTTTAAAGTTTTATTTAGAAAATTTAAGTCTATGTAAGAAACTTGTCAGAATTTAACTTATTTACATTAAATGAACCTCTTTCTTTTAAAATTTCTTACTCATATAACTTTATATATTTTAAATTTATATATTTTTTGTAGTAATGAGGAAGAACCTAGGCTTACTTTACCACTAAGCTATATCCCATTTTTTTACTTTAGTTCAAAACAAGGTCTTGCAAAGTTTCAGGGGCTGACCTTAAACGTGTGAACATCCTGTTTTAGTCTCCCAAATATTAGAATTATAATTATGAGCCACCACACCAGTTATAAATTATATTTATATTATTACATTAATTTATATAAAAATTAAGTAAATTATTCTACTTAGATATTGTCTTATTAATTATAATAAGTACAAAGTTGAACACTTATGGATACCAGACAATTTTCTGATATAATCCACAGTTCTGCTTACATCTATTATTTGTTATTAACACTAGTCAGTTTAGTCAATTTCAAAACAATTTAATCATTCATTCCTTTGCTGTATTACTTAGTTTAAATAAATATTATGTAGTTCTATTAAATATGAAAATAAAAAGGAAGAGAATATTGATTTTATGTAAACCTAGTTCTTTTTTTGCGGTACTGAGGATTGAACGCAGGGGCATTCTACCTCCAAGTTACACTCCCAGCCCTATTATTTATTCTTTATTTTGAAACAAGATCTCACTAAGTTGTAGAGAGCTTCACTAAGTAGCTGGATCCTCCTGTCTCAGCCTTCCAAGTACTGGGATTACAAGCGTGTGCCACCATGCCCGGCTTAAATTTACTTCTTAAATGTGACCTGTAGTGTTCAAAGAATGGGTAATTTTCTGACATATACTGTGTAGGGAAAAAGACAGAGTTTTGGAAGACAAATATTATAACTTCAGATTTCTTATCAGCCAAATTTGCTTTATAAGTCTCAAGAATCATGACTGTCTCCATTTTATTTTTTTTAATTTTTCATGCATTGTAAGCATACATCTTTGTTAGATACAAATTAATAATGACATATGTGCCCACATTTCTCATTTGACCCCTTCCCTACATTCCCACCCCGCTCCCTCACCCTCCCTCCATCTCAGTTCAGTTTAGTGTGTAACCTTGATGTACATTCGGGTGTCCACCTCCCCACCCCCCGCAATCAGAATGGCAATCATAAAAGAACAACAACTGCTGGTGAGGATGTGGAGAAGTGGGAACACTAATACATTGTTGGTGGAACTGCAAACTAGTGCAACCACTTTGGAAAACTGTATGGAGGATTCTCAGATGAATGGGAATGAACCTACCATATGATCCAGCAATACAACTTCTGGGTATCTACCCGAAAGAATGGAAACCAAACTACCAGACCGACACATGTGTATCTATGTTTATAGCTGCACAATTCACAATAGCCAAACTATGGAAGCAGCCAAGATGTCCATCGACAGATGAATGGATTACAAAACTATGGGACATGGACTGTCTCCATTTTAAAGAAACTTCAATTGGAATTCTCAAAATAGTGTAGTTTAGGCTGTAGTATATGCCATAGAAAACAATTCCTCTCAATGAATCAATATTTAAAAAAAAAATGCTGGGCATGGTAACATAGACCTGTAATTCTAGTACTTGGGAGGCTGAGATAGGAGGATCCCAGTTTCAAGGCCAGGCTCAGTAAGGAGACTCAGCAACCTAGTCAGACCCTGCTTCAAAACATAATAATTAAAGAAAAAATAACTCAAAAGTAGAATGTCTCTGGGCTCAATTCCCAGTACCACAGAAAGAAAATGAATTATATCCAGGCCTAAGAGGTGACAAAATGTAAAACTATATTACCTGTAATAAAAATTAAATTAAAGCCAGGCATGGTGGCTCACACTTGGAATCCCAGCATTGGGGAGGCTGAGACCGGAGGATCTGGGTTCACGGCCAGCCTCAGCTACCTAGTGAGGAACTACGCACCTTAAAGAGATCTGTTTTGTGGGGTCCTCCCGACGAAGGGGACCCCTACCCCGATCTCCCTGGAGCGTCTACCCTGAAAAGGGGGTTCCCTGCGAAAAGGAAGGTTGTGCCAAAATGAACACATGGCGGGGACTGAGCATCAGAGGACTCATCCGTTTATTACACAGGGGCAAAGTGTTATATAGAGAGAGTGAGAGGAGTGTCTCCTTGTAGGGCCAATCAGCGTAAAGGTCATCTTGGTCATGGCTTTTTACATGCTGACCACACTACCAGGGACCTATCAATGGCTTGATCATGCTGAGGAGACATCCCTTGTCCAATCCTGGTCTCTGGTAAACACTCTTAGGCCTCCACCCTTGCCACTTCCTCTCTGCGCCATCTTGTATGCATTTTTTTCCTTTCCATTGGGCAGGGCTACAGCCTTCTCTCTGGGGATCTTTCCCCACACTGTTTCAAAATAAAGAATAAAAAATAGGACTGGGGGTATAGCTCGGAGATAGAATGCCCCCTGAGTTCAATAATCCCCAGTACCAAAAAAACAAAAAAAATTAAATTAATTTGAATTAAGTAAAATCAACTCAACATTAGTGAACCCTTTAGTTATTTTCACAATAAACTTTTTTGGTTAACACTAAATAAAAGTAGTTTTGAGTTAAAAGAAGAGAGAGTGAAGAATTTATAATCACTTTTCAGATTGTTCCAAATCCTTATCTAAAGCAGAAAAAATAAAAAAAAACACTGGGCAATAGCCACACCAGAGCTTCTTGTAACTATCTAACTATACCTAGATGTTTTCAATAAATAAGAGGATCTTCATATCAAGGGTAACCACAACTTACCTAACAATCCAAAATTTTCAAATTTATAAGGACAAAAGAATTACATTTGGAACAAAGTTCTCAAAAACAAAATAAGAAACAAGGAAAAATTCAATAAAAGTCAGAGTGAAACATTTTATATCCAGCCAAGCTGCACACTAAATATCAAAAGTGTTATAAAAACAATGTTAAATATAAAATATCTCAGGAACTTTGCTATTTAAGTTTTTCTGAGAAATTTAATAGAGGGACATTCTCATCCATCAAAGACTATGAAGAAATACAAGAAAATAAATGATGAAAATCATTTAACATATAGAGTGTTTGATCTATAACTAATACTAAATGGAGAAAATGAGGGAAAGACCACACAAATATTCTATGTTCTGATAATGTAAAAATAATGCAGATAAAAGCCATATGGGAAGTTTTCATATTCTTTTTGCAAGTGTTCTGTAAACATGGAACTATTTAAAAATAAAAATGTTAAAGTGTATTGCAATATTCTATATTTATATTTATTTATTTATCTTCATTTCTTAAGGCAGAATGATGAGCAAAAGATCAAGAACAAAGATACACAAATAAATTCAGGACTCAAAACAGAAAAAAAGGGATTGAAACCTATGTCATTAAGAAAATGGGAGACTAATTAATTAGAGGAAAGGAAATGTAAAAAAAAAAATGTAATATAAAGATCAGTTATGGGAGTTTTAGGCACTATTTTCCATATTGTAACTGAATGCTAGCACCAGGGCTGCAACTTAAATGTAGGCAAAATCTAACTCCAGATTTTCTGCTTTTCTCTTCATAATATTATACAATGAAGGATTTCAAAGTAATTCATCAATTCATACAAGAAATTCAAACTAAAAGTGATGTCCATATTGTTGTAGAAAATGCACAGATTTGAGAGCCAGACAGATCTGCATTTGAATCCCAGTCTTCCAATTCCTAGCTTTTTGACAAATGTTAGTTCCCTTTTTATAGAAAAGAAAACTAGCTAATTTTGTTGCTCTCTGCAAATTTTAAGATGAGTTTCAAGAACACAGAAGGAATTTAAATCTGCAGTTTTTAAGAGGCTAGCTAGTTTCATTCAGCCAGCTAAGTCTTTGCCAGATCATAATCCACATTTATCTGCACTAAGATACTCTCCCCAGAAATTCTGTTTCAATGAATGTGGAGGTGGATCCAAGAATCTGCCTGCTTAAGAAGCATCCACAGATGATTCAGATGAACACTGCATTTTATGAATTGCTTCTGTAGATGGAAAAGCCTCACATTACAGCATTGATCTAAGCTTGTTCTGAAACATTAATGTCCTAAGAATACATTCTGAAAAGGCATGTAAGATATATTTTCCTAAATGGATGAATACAGAAAAAAAAATCCAAGGGATTTTTCTTTTTAACAACAAGGATCATGTTTGAGTTAGAAGAAAGAATGAGCTACATTTGGCTTTCCCTATATCAGTTATGAAAACAGAAAGATTTTCAGTGATTGCCACCTGTATTTTAAATCAGGATAGTGAAATTGAAACATTCATATATTGATCTGAAAAGAAGATATCATGAAGTATCCAGTATTTTAGGAAAAACACAAATAAGAATATTGAGAAAAATAATCATAAATCAAGGTACCTAAAGATACTTTTTTACATGAAGAATTATTTTTCACAATATGTGTATTCAGGAATAAAATTAATTTATAAGGGGATAGATAACTATATACAGTTGGGTGTATGTATGTATTTGTATGGAGAGTAACAGAAAGAGAGGCTCATTATTATATGACAGATATTTGTAGAGTGAATATCAAGTGATAGAATATCCTTAATTTTTATAGAAATATATCTGGATATGATCACTGTTCCCTTTATGATCCAATCAAGTATTATGAGGAGATTAACTACGAACTTAACTCTCAATTTTTTCTGCCCTTTCTCCTTATATTGGGAGCAGATATTCTAGATGAAAAAATATTACTACATAGGATTTTAAAAATACACAAAACTCTACAAAGTGATATGCAGATATCAAAAATTATATTGAAAATATTCTATGATTATAAATTTAATAAGAAAATAAATTATGGCACACTTCATCATTTCAATTATCTAAGTGTTACAACATTCTTTTTAATAATGACCAAAGAAACATTTTATGGAAAAGCATGATATTCTCCATGATCACATATTTGAAAGCAAGAGGAATTTTTTAGATGTACCAATAGTAATATCTAACTCCATTACATATCAGATTCCTTGTTTTCTAGATCTACTTTGTATAAAAACACAAAAAATTCTCATTTTCTTAATATGATTTCTGAATACTGTAGATTCAACTTGTCATGGAAAATACCCATCTGAAAATGAGAGGGAAATTATAGAATTTTAGTTAAGAAAAATTAAATTAAATTAAATTAATTTATTTAAGCTGGGCATGGTGGCTCATGCTTGTAATTCCAGTACTTGGGAGACTGAGACAGGAGTATCATAGGTTCAGGGCCAGCCTCAGCTACTGTTTCAAAATAAAAAATAGGACTGGGGGGTGTAGCTCAGAGGTAGAATGCCCCTGGGTTCAATCCTTAGTACTGCCAAAAAAAAAAAAAAAATTATACTTAAGGGTGACCGGTTTTATTTGTCTAGGAGTAGGGTGAATAAGGACTTTTTACATTAAGAAGACATTACACATTTCATGAAAAATGAAATAATATTGAGTATTAGCAATTTTCATAAATTGTATTTGTATGTTAATATTGTCCAATTATTATAAAGTTTTTTTTTTTGTGTGTGTGGTACTGGGGATTGAACCCAGGGGCATTCTACTTCTGAGCAACACCCCCAGTCCTATTTTGTAATTTTTACTTTGAAACAGGTTCTCACTAAGTTGCAGAGAGCCTCACTAAGTAGCTCAGGCTGGCTGCAAACCCGGATCCTCTGGTCTCAGCCTCCCAAGTACTGGTATTAAAAGCATATGCCACCACACCTGGCTCAAACTTTGTTTCTTTTTTAATCATAAAAGAGATGATGAAGACATTTTTCTATAGGTTGTAACATAAATATTTAGATAACCAGTTTACTGTAGTATTATTTAGGAAACTAATGTGATGTTTATGAAATGTAAGTTAGAGAAAATAAAGTATTTTAGCAGTAATTTGAGGAAAAGTTAATACAGTAGCTACATTTTTCCCTGGATATATTAGGCTTAAAATATCCATATTTATATCATAAAGAAATTAAAATTAAATAAACTCTTCTCAGATGTAGTCAACTCATAACTAATATGTAAAGTATAAATTTCAAAAAGTATTGTTTTAGTACAATAAAACAGGCTTTCACTGTTTCTGCACTGGTAAATAAATTGCTTTATTTATCATTTTCTTCTACTTTGACTTTGTAGTCATGTCCTCATTACCATATTCAATTAATTAGTTCACAAAGGTAATATCCTCATGCTCACAACACATGGAGTTGCATTATTGACTCCAAATAAATAGGGCAGGTTCCTAATGCAAGGTGAGCATTCAGAGATCAGAGGGAATAAAGAGAGTATTTCACACTTTTGTAAAACTACTAATATTAAAGATGTATTGCTTGACCAAAGATCTCCTACAAGGACAAGGAATCACACAAAGGGACAGTGGGAGAAGAGAGAATAAAGAGTACATTGAAATTAAATGTAAAAGAGAATTTCATTGGTTTAGATCTCACCTTGACCAACCTAGTGGGATTAGACCAAGTCTATAACTTTTAAATCTTACCATCTCACATTCCGAGTGAAACCCTAGGAATTAATTTAGCTTTATAATATTTGTATTTATTATGTTTGTTCAACCACAAAAAGCATTCCAATCTATGGACTTTTTTGTATGTCACAAACTCCTTAATTCCTTACTGTGTTAATGCACTGCAAGATTTTACAGAGTTACACAGTGGTTTTTGAAAAAAAATACACATGCGAATTAGGATTTTTGAATCTTCAGCTCTACCTTGGCAATAGAGTCATTTTAACAGGCAACTTAGAAGTAAAGCCCTTTTAAACACAAATTTATACTACTGATTTATGCTTGTTCTTTTCCTATAGCTAAATCCCATCACCTGTCACAGAGTATGCACAATCCCAAAACATCAGTAGCAACAGTGCAATCAGTGATATGGTTCAGTTTCAGTTATATTGATAGACCCCTTTTTCCTCCTACGATCAACTCTTCATCATCTTTCCTACATTGCCACTATCTTAAATTAACCTCCTATTCTTGAGTAAAATAGCAACATTTTGTCTTCAGCTAATATAAGATCCTCAAAATGTCCTCCACTAGATTCAATTACAGTGTCCTCTCTATCCTCATAGTGTTCTCAATCTCAAATGGGAAGCAAGCTAAGAATATCATGTGAGCACCTCCTTGTCTCTGCTGGGTTTGTGCTTTTCCTCTCAACTCTTCCAGCTTCTTTCTGCTTTTAGATATGATGCTATTACCCATAAAACTCTTACTGCCCCCAAAAAACCTTCTGAGGAGCCGGGCATGGTGGCGTACCCTTGTAATCCCAGCATTCGGGAGGCTGAAACCGGAGGATCCGGGTTTGCGGCCAGCCTCAGCTACCTAGTGAGG
Source organism: Graphiurus murinus (assembly GCA_004027655.1). Classification (NCBI taxonomy): domain Eukaryota; kingdom Metazoa; phylum Chordata; class Mammalia; order Rodentia; family Gliridae; genus Graphiurus; species Graphiurus murinus. The sequence continues at coordinate 29,971 of PVLC010006068.1, forward strand.
CATTCCGCAACTTAGTGAGACCCTGTTTCAAAATAAAGAATAAAAAATAGGGCTGGGGGTGTAGTTCGGAGGTAGAATGACCCTGAGTTCAATCCCCAGTACCTAAAAAAAAAAAAAAAAAAAGATTGAATGACACTATACTCATGTGTGGCTTATAGATATATATGATTTTTTATGGATATATTTTTTGGACATTGCCAATATAGATAGGCTATGTGCATTGAACATAGGAGTAAATATATCTCTTTGAGATAGTGATTTTATTACTTTGAAAATATATGCAAAAGTATGAAAACTAAGTTCCTGTTAGTTATTTGTATGTGCTTGTCCAAATCAAATTCTAATTATATAATGGATTATTTTAATTGTCATATATCCATAATTTTTAAACTAGAATATAAAACTGATACAGTGATTTTTGATAGTTTAAAATTATAGTTTTAGTTTATATCCCCATATTTTATTATTTGGATTTTTGAAAATACTAATTTTCATTTAATTTTAATTGACCGTTGGTGTTTACTCATGTTAATAAAATAGGTTTGAATGTTTATGTGATCAGATTGTCTTGTATTGCTATGCCAATTTTTATAGATTTTAATGTAACAAAACTTACAAGACTTTATTATATGGAAGCTAATATGAAATAGTTAAGAATGTTTGGAAATACATTCTTACATACATTGCATACATTTTGAAAATTTATGTATGCAATATATGTATGCAATTTTTCAACTTCTGGGAGTACCACTATAATCTCATAATTAGAAGAAAGGGTATCCTCGGTAGTGCACTATGTCATCATGGAAATAAAAAGCTACTGAGAATTTTGCCTAGAATTCACTGTGATTACTTAAAATAAGAAACAGTGTAAAATTGGCATGGTTTAGGTACAGATTTAGGTATGATTCATTATTCAGTTACTGAAAATTCATAGTACTTTTCCAACATGTTATACAAAACATATAGCTTTACATGAAAACAGTATATGAAAATAAGCTTTTATAGAAAATAAGCATCCCTGTATTAAAATTACAGTAAAATAAGGCAGATCATGGCTGGAATTATTCTTTAATCAGAGCTGATTCTTCTTTAGACAATTCAAAACCCACAATGTTATGAGTTTCCAACAAACACCTAAATGTCAAAAGATAGAAGTGTATTTTTAATTATTCTGAATTTAAAATCGCAAAGGCGTATAGGTGTTTGGGCATGTAAGAATGCCACTCAGTGTAGCAACAGTGCATATTTTCAAGTATTACTAATTTAGGCATGAGAAGATGTGAGGTGGCTAATCTTTCATTTTAAGTATTTGGAAAAAGTATTTGAAAAATTTTCAGTTTTGTTTTAGAAAAATGTGCTGCTGTATTTCCTCAGGCTGATAGAGCTCTTTCTTTCTTTCCTTGAATGCTATACATAAACAGAGCTTTCTAGTCTAGTTACCCAAATGAAAGAAATGAGCAAGGCCCTTTATTGTGCAATAACATAATTTTTGCTCCAATTATTGCCACACTAGTCTTTCCATGCTCCCTTTGTACTACAATTGAGAATGAGTTCTTTAGAATGCTCTTCATGGGTAAGAAATGCTATAAGTTGCCAATTGTTCATAAGAGCTTCACTTTATTGGCAAAGGTAGTAGGCTTTACTTTAGGAAATAGTCAAGTGTTGGAAAAACTTCAATAGTATGACTTCTATTAGAAAACACACACCCAGACAAGGAGATAAGAGTATAGTTTAATGATATTAGTATCTGATTTAAAATCCTAATAGGACTTTCTTTTGCCTATTTTTTTAACTATAATCATCCTACTTAGATCATTTTTCACTTTAATCCCAGTTTAGTCTTTTTTTTTTATTAAAAATGGACTTACAAAGTTTCTTTTTCTGACAAAGATGTTGTAGCATTCTTTCAACTTATCTACATGTCTAACATAAAACATTTGAATAAAATTATTAGTGAAACCACTGGGAGGGAAAAGAAATATCTTCAAATCAACATATCATTTAGAGAAGAATACAAAATTATGTGTCAGTCTTCCAGAAAGGCTAACCAAAAATCTGTTAGAAAAAATTCGCTCCTCTCTTCTTACATTGAGTATTGTCAGAGGAAAAAAACGTGAGCAAGGTGAGGGTTGCCATTGGCATTGCATAAATTTCAATGTCATCTTCCTTCTAATTCTTGTTGCCAGGCCATTTTCCTGTTTTTCACCACAGTTATTTCCTCTAAGTGGAAACAGGCCCTTCAACTTGACTGCATACAGCAATGATTCTGCAGATATATTAATCCTTCTTCTTGAATTGATAATGAGTGAACATGTTTTTTTGTCAATTGAAAGGAATCAAGACTTTTCAAAAGGGTCATGGTTACATATTCACTGAAATAAATATATATTGCAAACAAGTCAAAATCATGATATTATGCCATAGTAACCTGTTTACCATCTCCTGCCTGTCACTGCTATTTTTAAGAGATCAAGAGATCATAGCTGAATCTCATAGAGGAACCCTCACTTTAAACTTAGTTCATATGGAGCTATCCCAGATCTTCCTTCTCCCTACCCTTCGTTTTGGGGTCTGAAATATGTGTCCATATCCCCAAACACTTTGGTATTTGAAAAATCTTGTGTTACCCAGTAAGACTTAAAAAAAAAAAAAAAACTGCAAAAGAGTAAAAGGTTGGACCATGACAAGGGCAGTGTGATGCAAAAATAATTCATTAGACAGTGGTAATGGTCAGTGTCTTATCCCCATCCAGCTTTACCCTGTTTGCTGATTCACATTCTTTCTCTCTCTCCTTTTACCTTCTCTCCCTCTCTCACCATATCTAATAGTCTAAAATATTATTATTAATTTTTATTTTATTATCTTTTCATACATTGAGCACTTAATATATGCTCAATAAATATAAACAAATGAACACATGTTCAAGGTGTTAAATATTTGGCAGTTGTGTTTTGAAATATTGACAAAAATCTTAAAATAGTGTGAGCTTAATTAGAGACTTTTTTCAAATATCATACAGTCATGCAGGTCAGCTGCAAAAACAGCAATCAAATAGACTTCTCTCTGATGTTAAATCTACAGTGTAATATTAAATTTTATCATGTTGTATTTCCTATGTGTATAATACAATTTTGAAAAAGTTGAGTAAAATGCACAGTTCAGGTTTTAAATGAAACACTGAAAGAATTATATTCTTTCAAATATAAAGGAAGTGTGAATTATGCAGTGAGAAATAGCATGCTCATTGAGAGCGGGTGAGAGAACTCATGTTTCCTCTATTACGTTACAAGCTTCATCTTGCTGTCTTTAATTTAAGAAGTAATGCAGTCAAAACTGGTCAAGCTGTTCTAACAGACTTGACACCATTTTGACAAACAAAGCACAGAACATCCCGAGGCATTAGAGAGCAAGACTTCCCAAAGATCATGTGTACTTTGGCCATCTGTGTATTTTAAATTTCTGAGCACATTAAATCTCCCAAAATTGAATATCTTGCACAGACTTTTATGTGTTTGCATGCCTCTCCTACTATTGAATATTACTTTATGAAACTGATATGAAACTAAAATATTTTTGTACAACCAATTTTTGAACACAGGATCATATTTTTCCACTATTTTTTGATTGCTTGATATGTAGTTCTCTAAAAAACTAGTTTAAAACTAAAAACATACACACACTTTAGAAACCTAAGCTTCATATGCATTTGGGTGTCAAAATAATTGATAATGATGCTCAAAAAATTGACACATAAATAGATACATAAACAATGAGGAAGTACTATGACACTTGTGCCAATGGTAATCAAATATTACAAAAGGGATAGCAACAATTATAGTAGAACTGAAAATAGTAAAATTTCCATATATCTTTATCTTAAACCTTTTTTTCATAAGATATTATAGCAAATAATATTCAGAATCTAATATTAATGAGCATTAATTAGGACCTTGTAGCTTCTTTGTTTGCAACTTTTAGTGTCTATAAAAGTATAATAGCTCTGATTTTCACCCTTTTTAACTTAACTGAGAGACACATTTAAGGAGCAATACTGAAATTGATATACAGAAATGTTAACTAAGTTGTTCATGGTTATAGTGTTAATATATTGTAAAATCACACCTCAAATCTAGTCTGCTTTTATATGTAATTCATGACCCATGACTCTACTGATTCAACATCATTATCTGCATTTTTGAACAACCTTCATATCTGAAAAGTTGTAAAATCTCCTAGTATTTAGAAACAAAAAGAAAACTTTGAGTAGTACAAAAAAAAATGAAAAGATAGGAAACCGGGATAACCTTAATATAGAGTACAACTAGACAAAAAATTTATTTTCAAGGGTTTTTTAAAAGTATATTTATGAAGGTACAACCTATTCTATAATTTCTTTAAGATGTTATCTTTTAAGAAATACTTAATCCAGGTTCTTATAAACTTGCAAACATGATTTATAAGGAAAATGTAAACTTTTTTTTACATGTACCTGTGCATTAACCTAAGCATATTTATCTCATTGTACATGCCTTCAGTTAAGAGAGTCTGATATAAAAATTATAGTTCTCTCCAATAAGTTGATGGGACTCTTTATTCTCAAATGCGTAAGGAGCTATATCTGTCCTTCCTTAAATGGCCTTTTTAAGTTTTAAACTAGAAGCCAGTGTTCACACTTAAGAAATTCAAAGCAAAACAGAAACTTTAAAAAATAAAAAAAACTGCCTATACATTTCTTAGGATTTCTCGAAGACCCATTTCTACGTTATGTAGAATTATAAAAAATGTGATATGTAGAAGCATGAAAAATATAGCATATTTTTTATTAACACACAATATCTGGAATAAACAATGTATGGTGTTGCACTCCTGCAATCCCAGTACTTGGGAGGCTGAGGCAGAAAGATTTCAGGTTTAAGGCCACCCTCAACAAGTTAACAAGACCCTGTTTCAAAATAATGAATAAAAAGTGCTGGAGATGTAGCTCAGAGGTCGAATGTCCCAGATTTAATACCAAAAAAAAAAAAAAAAAAAAGGTCTAGAATGACATAAAACTAATGGATTCAATTTATAAATGTGTATTTAATTACTAATTCTCTCTATACCAGACATGTTCGAGGACCCAATAATGAACAATATAGGCAATATACATGCCCTCATTATTCTTGCATTTCATGATATTTTGATTCTAAGTGTACTATAATGTGAGATAATGAATTGGTTTTGTCTTGAATTATTATCTTCTCAAAGAATAAATGTAGTAGAAGCTGAAACGTGATGTAGGGACATGTTTTAAACATTTAGAATAATTAGACATTCTGGCCACAAACAAATATTTGAAAAAAAGAAGCACTATATGGTACTATTGAAAAAGTGGTATTAATAAAAAGAATCTAAATTTGTATTTTCATATATACACATATGTATTACACTTATCTCACTGTAGAATATTAAATTAATTAAGCAAAGTTTTTAGAATTTTCTTTGAAATGATAAATATTTGACATTATCCAATTATTTATTTTATTGGATTGACTACTTGGTTCTTTCTCCCATAGGAACAACTATATACACAGGCTTACATTGTTAGGGTACTGGAAGACATCACGTGAACTTTATACTTCCTTCAGAGAAATTTTGAGACTATGAATGTTTGTAACATTTAATGATTGATCATTCATCTGATATTGACATTCCAGATGTGCTGAACAAAAATAATTGGTTTTCTAACTATAGGTCCTGGGATAATGGTAGAATAAATAGGGACAAATCACTAATATAACTTATAAATAAGAATTATAAGGCAATTCAGAAAATCAGAGTCTCCAATGTAAAAGGATTTGTTATATACACATTATAATAAATAATCTATGTTAGTTAAAGTTGTTGAAAAATCTTTACTTATAAGTTTATTTTTGACTAACTATTTAGGATTGTTTTAATACTTCATGAAATAATTTTGGTGGGACTTCCAAATAGGATCTTGCAGTATATACCTGGTAAACTAAGTCTACAAAATCTTCTTTATTTTTTATCATGAAATTCAAGGCAATCTCTTCAGTAAAAAATTATAACCCCAAATTATACAAGAAAACTGAGTTAGAGAATTTATTATAAATTAGAACTGAAGCTGGGCATGGTGGCATATCCTGTAATGCCAGTACTTGGGAGGCTGAGACAGGAGAATTGCAGGTTTGAAGCAAGCCTTGACAACTTAACAAAGCCCTCTGCTATTTAGTGAGACCCTGTTTCCAAATAAGAAATAAAATCAGGCTGGCAGTGTAGCTCAGAGGTAGACTGCCCTTAGGTTAAATCCTCAGTAACACTCCCCCCAAAAAACAAAAAAAAGAACTGAAGAGCCAAAAATTATTTGAGATAGCATGGTAGTGTTCACTGTCATTAGTCATGACTACTGGCTTACTCACCAAGCAGAGGTGACTTACAATTATTCTCCAATATTCAATTGACTGTTCCCTTTCATTCTCATTTACAAGACTCTGTAGAGGTGTTGTGAGAATGAGTAATATCTGTACTAAAGAGAAAAACATAGACTTAGACATGAAGATAAAAAGCACACTGTATTTGGAATCAAGAATACTGTTTGGAGTTGGGCATGGTGGTGCAAGCTTGTAATCCCAGTACTTGGGAGGCTCAGACTTGAGGATCCAGGTCTTAGTGAGGCCCTCCGCAACTTCGTGAGAACCTGTTTGAAAATAAAGAATAAAAAATGGGGTTTGTGGTGTAGCTCAAAGAAAGAATGCCCCTGAGTTCAATCACCAGTACCACACACACAAAAAAAATACTGTTTGGGCTTTATTACCCATATAAATTTTGACAAACCACTTAAATGGTTCTGAAATAATTTTGTAATTTGACAATAGGATGTTCAAAATAATGGCATACACTAATAAACTGGAAAAAATATGAAATAGTTTAAATTTCATTACTTTTAGTATTGTTTTTACATTTTTATATTTTAAATAAGTTTACTTAAACTTTTTAGAAATTAAATTATCACATAATGAATTGTGTTTAACTTGAACACCTATGTACAGGTCAGTAACTGTAAACATGACTAATAGTTTGATTTGAAATATTTCAGAGTTTAAATTTATCTCTCAATAAGATTTGAGGGTAAATATATTTTATGCTGGTTTCAACATTATGAAAATGTTATATACCTTCTTTTTGATTAAAAAAACCTAGAGATAAATATGTAACTTCATTTTTTTAAGAGAAAATTAGAAGTTTCTTATAGAAAATGAATATTTAAATCAGATTAAAATAATGTTGATACCATAATATTTTAGCAAATATTCATAATATATACATAGAAGTTAAACATACAAACACAAAACTAGTTTTATGTAATTTATCCAATCATGGTACCAATATTATCTTTGAATGATATATCACATGGGTGTTAATTCACGTGGATTCATAATCGTATAGCAAGAGTTATCATAAGTCTTAAAATGAATTTCTAAATCTGTTTGTTAGGTTATTTCTAACAAAAACAACTCTTAGCAAATACACCTAATAAGAAAAAGAAATTGTGTTTCTATAAGCTATATCCAAATACTCTGGCTCACTGCTTTGCTATATAATCCTCTTTCACCTGCATATCAAGGATATACTCCTCAGAGAAGTATAAGGATTAATAAAAAAGTCATTAATAGTGTCTTCTATATACTTCCTTGTTCCAAAAGAGCTCAACACAAGATATTTTTGTTATTACTTAGAACCTTTCCAAAAGCCATATTGGTAACAGCAATCTTAAAGATAAGAAAACTAATTCAAAGGGATTAAAACTTTACCAATATGATGTCAAATATTTGCTTGAAAAGTGGAAAGTCAAAATGTTCAAGTGGTTGTTTTGATGGGTCAGCAGTCACGGGTAGTGGGCAAACAAGCCTTCAATATGGTTATTGAGAAAAGGAGCTTTTCTTGATGAACTCTATTTTAAATCAGTAATCTCTTGATTGACAACAGATTATTAGAAATGAGGACCCTGAGAGATCACAGATTCCATAAAATAAATAGACTCAAAGGAAATGCAGGTTCTACTTCTGATATAATGGATTATGCTTTGAATCGCCCCATATCTGACGAGTTTAGTAATATTCATATAGTTAATGTTTTACTCAATTCATATTCTTTCAGAACTGTTAAAACTTTTTTTGAAAAATTTTATTGGTGCATTGTAATCATACGTCTTTGTTAGGTGCAAGCTGGTAAAGACATACATACACACATTTCTCATTTAACCCTTCCCCACTTCCTGCCTGACTCCCTCCCTCTCCCTCCTTCTCAAGTTCAGTTTAGTGATTGACTTTGATATGTTTTTGAGAGTACCTCATGTGCGTTAGGGTATTTCCCTACCCTTCTCCCCATCATCTTCAGTTAAGTCACCTTCTTTGCTCATCTAGAGGTTCTCCTTCTTTGTCTAGATTCCCTCTTATATCCCACTTTCTCCCTAGCTCCCGCATATTAGGGAAAGCATATGACTTTTTACTTTTTGTGACTGACTAATCTCACTTAGCATAATGTTTTCCAGTTCCATCCATTTCCTTGCAAATGACATGATTATGCTCTTCTTCACAGCTGAGTAAAATTCCATTCCATATCCCATAGTATAGCAAAATTTTATCAGAAATTTTCATTTATTGTTTATATTTTAGATATATGTTTTTATTTTAAATAGTCATTTCAAGTTATTTTTGTTTTAAATTGTAATTTGATGTCTTTTTCCCCAAATTTTAACCTCCTAGTTTAAGAGTTTGAGCTCAATCTCTCAATCATCTTTGCTTTCCTTTCTCAAGTTAGCACACAATCATAGTATTTTAAAACAGGAAGGAAAAACAGCTTACATTCTCCCACCATTCTCCTATTTTCTCAACTTGTCTACAGATATCTTCCCACTATATATATATATATCTGTAACAAATTCTCCATATACAAAATTGTATTATAGATTTATTTTTGGAGTTCAATTGAAGTCAGTTTCCATGCCTTCTGCTAACTGTCTATATTTATTTTTTTTCAAATTTCTTACTTTATTCATAAACATTTTATAGTTTTATTGTTTAAGTCAAGATTAAAGTGATGTCTATACTTTTGAATTCAGAATATGGTTGCTATGTCAATTAAAACTCTGTATATATTTTTCTCTCTCTGTCTTACAATTTATTTTTTTGAAGAAATCAGAAAGGAAGATTTTAACCATTGGTTCATTTTTAAATTGGTTTTAGGACCCTTCAAATTTTCTAATTTTTTCTTGTCATTATTTTTTGTTTGCTGTTAACTTGACCATTTCTCCTGGTTTGGTTTACTTCCATAAAGCTATCTATAATATTTTCTGATTCTCTTAATTTTTTTCTCCATCTGCTATTATGTTCCCTTTTCATTCCTTTTATCTCTCCAGCCTTCTTTTTCTTCTTGAAAACTCTTGACACCTAACATGTCTTGAAGTGTGAAGTAGTTTGTCACTGTCTTAGTCTATTCGAGTTGCTGTTACAAGATATTGCAAACTGAGTCTTATACACAACAAAAATTTACCTCTCACAGTCCTGAAATCAGGCTGCCAACATGGTATATTCTGGTGAGGGCTGTCTTCTGAATTGCAGACTGCTGACTGGTGCTGTGTCCTCACGGCGTGGAAGGGGCAAATTTCTTATCCTTTATAAAGAGAAAAAACAAGCATAGTCATTTTGCTTGACATCCCTAATTTTTAATAGTGCCATAATGGTTTTACTCTCACAATTCTTTTTTTTTTTTGTAGTACTGGGGATTGAACCCAGGGACATTCTACCTCCAAGCTACACCCCCAGTCCTATTTTTATTCTTTATTTTAAAACAGGGTCTCACTAAGCTGTGAAGGGCCTCACTAAGTAGCTGAGGCTGACCACGAACCTGGATCCTCCAGTCTCAGCCTCCCAAGTACTGGTCACAATTTTTATTTTTAATTTATTTTCACTAATAAGGTACATTGTGAGTTGCATTCACCTTTCTTGCATTTTTAAGTGGACTTCCAAAAACTTAATATGGGATGTCATGACACATGCCTGTGATCCTAGCTACTCAAGAAGCTGAGGCAGGTAGGAAAATTGAGAGCTAAAGATCGACATGAAGAACATAATGAAAATTTGTATCAAATACAAATAAGCATAAACTTCAAGTAAAATTTAATTCATTTTATTAAGGCAGACTAATCACTTCCCTTATTATGGTGTAACTACTAATGTAAATAAAAATAACTTATTTAGTGGTTAAATATCACATTATATCATATTCAACTAGTGATTAATTAAATGTTTACTGAACACTTTCCAAATAGCTATTATAAATATGTAAGTAACTAACTTCATTTCCCAAATACTAAAAATTTAATTGCTCTTTGTGAAGTATAATCTTGTTATATTTTACCATTATTTTCATTAGTCATTATTAGTTCTGATACCAATTTATTCCCACCATCAATTAAAAATTCAAAAATATATTAATGTGCTTCATAGGTTTTTAATATATTATTGGTAAAATGTTGAATGTGGCAGTGTCCAGGGCATGGTCAAGAATCAAGTTATTAAAAACATCCCTTCAAGGGAAGGATTAGAAAACATATACAACTGTATGTATCACTCAGAAGGGTAGTTGCTAGAATTACTTTTTATTTATTTATTTTTTGGTACTAGGGATTGAACCTAGGAGTATTCTACCTCTGACCTACTCCAGCTACACCCTAGCCTCCTTTTTTATTATTTTGAAACAGGGTCTCACTAAGTTTCTGAGGGCCTTGCTATGTTTATGAAGCTGTCATCAAATCTGTGATCTCCCTGCTTCTGCCTCTCAAGTACTGGAATTGCAGGCATATGCATCACACTCTTTTTTCATATATATATATATATATATGTATATACATATATACATATATATATATATGAAACACACACTCACACACACACTTACACACTTTATTAGTGTATTGTAATTTCACATATTGGTGTATGTAGTTCTCTCCTATAAACATGAATATGCATGTATTACTATAATATTCTGAATTCAGTCCCTTTGGAAAGATACCCAGGAATTGCATAACTAGATCATATGGTAAATCCATTCCCAGATTTTTGAGGAGTCTTCACGCTAATCTCCATAGTGCCTGCACTAATTTGCAATCCCATCAAAAATGTATAATAGTCTCTATGTCTGCATATCCTTCCCAGCATTTATTGTTGTTTGACAACTTGATTATTGCCAGTCTAGTTGGCATTACAGTTGGAATTTCAGTGTAGTTTTGATTTGCATCTCCCTGACTGCTAATGATGTTGAAACTGTTATTTCCTATATTTATTGGCCATTAGTATTTCTTCTTTTGTGATGTGTCTAGTTAGTTCAAATTCTCATTTTTTGATCGGGTTGTTTATTTTTTAGTGTTAAGTCCTGTAAGTTTTTGTATATGCTAGATATTAGTCCTCTATCTAAGGAGTAGCTGGCAAAGAATCTTTTTCCCATTCTGTAGGCTTCCTCTTTAGACTTCTTTATGGTTTCCTTTGACTAACAGAAACATTTTAGTTTAATATTTATTCATTTTTGTTTTGAATTCCTGAACTTTGGCAGTTTTGTTGAGAAAGTTTCTATCTGTGCCTATATGTTGGAGTGTTGTACCTATGCCCTACTCTAGTAATTTCAAAGACTCTTTTCTAATTTCCTGGGCTTTGATCAATCTTGAGTTGACTCTTGTGCAGATTGAGAGGTTGATAATTTCAGTTTTCTACAAATTGATCTTGATCTGTGAATTCACCTGAATTTGTATTTTATCCCAAGGAGAGACTTGTCCCTTACCATAAAGTATATCTCCTTTCTCTTTTACACACCTTACTTAATAATAATCGCTTTAGCTAATTGTAGTGCTACATGCCTGTAATCCTATACTCGAATCTCAGGTTTGAGGACAGCTTCAGCAACCTAGCAAGAGTGTATTTCAAAATAAAAATTAAAAAACATAGCTAGGGGTGAAGCCCAGAATTATAATGCTGTGAACCAAATTCAGTCCCCAATACCAAAAAGAAAAAAAAAAGAATAATAATAGTAATACATGGCTTTGATTATTTTGGGCTATATTGACACAGATTGAAAAGCCTTAAAATTAAAATGTTCCTACCTATTTATAATTATATAGTTTCAATATTTCATATATATTTTTCTCTTTATGATTTGTTACTCATTTATAATTTTCTGATGGTATATTTTGTTAATATATGATTTTTATGGTTAAATTGTTTTTTAATTTTCTATGTACCTTATACTCTCTTGTGAAGGCAGTTCACAATGACAGATGTTAATATTCCTCACATTTTGCTTCAGTAGAGAGGACACATTTTTGTGACCCTCAATCTTCCTATTGCTATTTTATATTTTTCTAGTCAGTAGAAATAGAAAAGTCTACAACTAAAAATAAATTTCATAACTGAAAATGCGTGTTATCTACAAAGGCATGCATATCATGCACAATTAAACATGAAGTCAAAACACTGAGGAGGGGTAAGAAGAAAATACATGTCTCTCAGTTTTCTTATATCTGCTCTGATCCAGACAGAGCCTGCATGAAAAACAGAAGTAGAAATTCCATTCCAAATTGCCAAAGTAACTCGTTGGCAAACAGTTTCTATTAGTGTAAAATGATCCATTTAATGCACCCCACAAAAGACTAAGAACAAATACCAATATCAAACACGGCTTCAGAAAGAAATCTTTGAAGTGACTATTTTGAACAGACTATTAACAACATGAAATTCAGCTGAAATGTAACCAACCAGATGCTAGTACTTGAATACAGCAAATAAAAGAGATTGCTTTGCTATTAGAAAGGTAGCATAAATTTCTCCTCTATGTCACTTAGTGTTACCAGGAGACCCACAGAGGAAGATTCTGATTTTCTGTGAGTCTTTTGTAATTATTTTTTATTTTCTGTGGTTCATTTAATTTTAGTTGGTGTGCTTTGGGTGAATTTTGAGAGATAAAACATTTCATCTCTAAAGTCCATATAACCTAGACTCTTGAACTTTCTGAAAAAAAAAAAAGAAAGAAGAATACAGAAACAAATCTTCAACTATGGGAAAAGAAATTAAATATATTAATTTTTCATTGTTTAAATAATTCTTTTTAGATGGCTGAAATCTGTTAAACAAAAACATTTGATTTACAAAAAAAATAGGCATAAAACTTAGGATATTGATATTATAACATTTTGGTACTATGACGGTAGATGCATGCTATTACATATTTTAAAAAACTCATCGAATATACAATATAGAGTAAGCCCTATTTAGTGAACTGTAGTTAATCATAATATATCAATATTGACTCATCAATTACAGCAAGTATATAATACTAATAAAAGATGTGAACATAGAAACTAATGAGAGGGGATGGTGAAGACATACATTAGAACTCTATACATTCTGGAAAACTAAAATTCATAAAAAAATAAAGTCCATTAATTTAAAAATGAATTTTTTAGTTTATATACATTCTCGTCTATGTAATATAATACAATTAGACCTCCTATATTGTGCAACTTGAATGACTTACACAGACAGTGGCAATGTGCTTTCCTTGTCAGCACAATGGCCTAGGTTTGATCCCCAGTACCAAAACAACAATAACTACAATAAAACTATATTTTTTCTTAAAAAATTTTGTGTTTTATTAATTTCTAGCATTGTATTCTTTATATCAATTTTAACATATAATTACAAGGTAAATCTGAAGTTATTTTCTTATTGGCTGTGGAATGTATTGTGATCTTCTACAATTCATGCACTGAAGTTCTAGCCCTCAAGGTAATGGTGTCTGAAGATGGGTCTTTGGGAAGTAATTAAGTTCATATGAGATTGTAAGGGTAGGACACTCATGATGGCATTAGTGTGAATATAAAAAAAGACTTTAGAGAACTCACTCACTTCTTTACCATATGAGGCCATTTCAAGAAAACAGTCATTTGCAAATCAAGTAGAGAAATTTTGCCAGGGACTGATCATGATGACTTGATATTCTTAGACTTCTAGCCTCAGTAACAGTATTATATTTTTGTTATTTAAATTGTCCAGTCTAGTAGGCATGGTGGCACACTTTGGTAATCCCTGCACTTGAGAGGATGAGGCAGGAGGATTGTAGGTTCAAAGATAGCCTCAGCAAGTAGTGAGACTCATCAACCTAGTGAGACCCTGTTTCCAAATAAAAAATAAAATTGGGGTGGGGGTATAGCTAAAAGGTAAAATGCCTCTGAGTTCAATCCCCAGTACCACAAAAAGTAAAAGAAAATAAAAAATAAAAATGAATTATCCAGTCTATGTTATTGTTTATTGGACACCAAGCAGATTCAGACAATAATTTATTGAGTTTAGGATATGCCAAGAGGAATTAATGGAAAGAACTCTGAGGGAGGATTCAATATATCATGCCACCTAGATTCTTCCTTGAAATAAAACCCACTGTGGAACATGGCTATTCATTGTATTGCCTTGAACCTGAGATTTTCTCTATTTAAAATGAGATTACATTGACCAATCTATCTTTTGTCCTTTCCATGTAAGTTAGGGTTGCCAGATAAAAATATGTAACACTGAGTTAGATTTGAATTTTTGATTAGCAACTAATACCCTCTTCTGTAGAATTTGCCATGCACTATGTGGGGCATCCTTATACTACTCATTTATTTGTTATTGTTCTGAAATTCAAGTTTAAGTTATGTCCTTTTTGTGTCATTGTTTAATTTTTGTTTGTTTCCTTAAAATCCTAATTTCAGTATAATAATATATTTATGGTTTCCAAACTTTAGACTATATATAAATTACTTAGAGGGTTGAATACAACAGACTACTGGGTAATATTCTCACAGTTTCAGATTCACTAAGTCTGCAGAATAGTCTAAGAACTTGTTTTCTATTAGTTTCCAAGTACTACTAATGCTGGAAGAACCTGGATGAGATTGGGGTCATGAACCTTAATATCCTCTCAAACTTTTAAAAAGTTTCTATTCCATCACTCTATATTTTGTTACCAATGGATAATATTTTATTATGATTATTTAACTATCATAAATTTTATCCCTCAAAAATAGTTTTGCTTAAAATAATTCACAATGAAACACAATAGGCTGTTGCGTTAAAAAGTGAAACTAATATTCTATACCTGCTGTAGATAGTATTTCTTCCAGGTTAGGCCTAATATAATTTTAAATATACTTTACATATAAACTTTGCATTACCTGTAACCTTGACACAGTCTTAATTTTTCTCCTTTACTGAGTCAAAATCTTTAATGAACTTTGCAGTTATACATCCTCTACAGTTCAAAGAATTCCTGAAGTAACAAATAGCTCTGGTAATAAAATGCCTTAAGCTATTTTGCTTTTTCAGTAGATTTTTACATGGGAAACACTGTGTCTATTGAAATTTTCTGTATTAATTTCTGTTTCTCATTGAGTATATAATTCACATATTCTAACTTTTAATTAGACTTTTCTCAGATCTTCATGTCACAAACATGCCTGTTAGAAAACTATCTTATGTTATATGATGTGCCTTCCTGTCAGTTTCTACCCATTAGAAATATGTGAAGCACGAGAATTATATCTTGCTTTTTTATTCAAAATAAAATAAACTGATAGCTACACTTTATCAATCATAATTAGTATATATTTTTCATAATTTCTTACTACCAATAGGAATCATAGATATATGATATAAGCAAATACATCCATTTTAGAACATAGTTTTAAACTTAGTACAACTGTTTATGAACATACAATCCTCAAAATACTTGAGGCAAATATTTAAACATAGTAGTAGATCAACAATTATAATATTAGAAATTTTAAAGTACTGAAGTAGAAAATTATTAATACAAAAGTTTTCCTCAATATTGTCTATAGTATTTGCTCAAATATATAAATTTTGCCGGGCGTGGTGGCACACGCTTGTAATCCCAGCATTCGGGAGGCTGAGAACGGAGGATCTGGGTTCACGGCCAGCCTCAGCTACTTAGTGAGGCACTCCGCAACTTAGTGAGACTCGGTTTCAAAAAATAAAGAATAAAAAATAGGGCTGGGGGTATAGCTCAGAGGTAGAATGCCCCTGAGTTCAATCCCCAGTACCACACACACACAAAAATACATATATATATATATATATATATATATATATATATATATGTATATATATATACATATATATATATAAATTTTGAGCATGCACAAGAATAATTGATCTATAAATATAATTTAATCCTCATTAAAACTCTATAAGGAAAGTAATAATCTTGACATTATCCATCATCCTCAAGATTAAAATAGGAAGACATAGGAAGGCCAATTAAATATTCCAAAACCACATGTTGGAAGGAGAAGCTGTTCTCTTAGTTTCTATGATAACCTAGATTAGTCCAGGTTCTTCAGAGAAATAGAATAAATAAAGTGTATGTGTTAGATAACAACAGAAAATAGCAAACTTTTAACATACAAAGAAATAGTATATGTAATAAAACATATACAAAGTTTTATGCATGTGTAAAGATTTATTATGACATATCATGTTATTGTGGAGGCTATGAGCTTTCACTATCTGGAGCTCTTGCTGGAGACAAGAAAAGCTTGTGATGTTATTTCAATCAATTCTGAAAATTAGTGTGGCCGAGGGAGAAGATGATGTAAATCCCAGGCTAACTGCAGAGTCAGACTGACGTCCTGCTTCAAGCACGTGGGCAGAGAACAAAAGTGATCTAGTTTCCCTTTCCATTACCTTTCATCCTATCAGTCCCTCTAGTAATGCCCACCACACTTGGGGAGGACAATATACTGAATGAAATTCAAATGGTAACTTCATCTGAAAACATGTTCCAACATACCCAGAAATAATGTTTAATTTGGTCACTCTTTAGCTCCATTATAATAATTCATTAATATTAACCATCATGCCTCCTCAATGGAAAGGATTGAACCACTGCTTTTGAATATCTTGAGAGAGAAATTCATTTATGTAGGATTAGGAAATTCTTTCAAATTTCTTCCTAAATTAGGCTGTAGACAGATGAGGAATGTTCTTAATAGCCACAATATATTAGAACAAAGAAATATTTCTAAAGATTTACAAAGAAAAAAAAAAGCCAACACTCATCATCATTGTCAAACTACAGTGAATCTAAAAACAGATTTTACTACTTAGTTTTAAAGGTCATTTGTGTGCTCACAAAATGCAAGTTTAAAAGGTTAGATACCATGAAGCTTTAAATAAAGAATTGAAGTTTTGTTTGCATAGCTTTATTCAGTGTCACATGCATTTTTCAGTTTTTCTAGAATTCTTATCAGTAATTTTATGCTCAGTTTTAATTCAGAAGGAAGCTCAAGGCAATGTGCAGGGAAATATTTTAAAATTCATCCATAGTCGTATGTGGTGGTACATGCTTGTAATCCTAGTACTTGGGATGCTGAGACAGGAGAATCCAGGTTTGCAACCAGCCTCAGCTACTTACTGAGGCCCTCTGCAACTTAGTGAGACTATGTTTTAAAATAAAGAATAAAAATAGGGATGGGTATGTAGCTCAGAGATAAAATGCCCCTGTAATCAAATATACTTGCTACTTTGAATACATATTTAGAGTTATTAACTTCATATTATTTCTCTTGGTCTGAAATCTTTTGAAATTAATCTTTTCTTATTTAAATATATTTAAAATCTGATAGCACTGATTTTCCACATTTTTATAAAATATTGCTAGGTGAATTTATCAATATTATTCCTCTTGACTTCAGAATGTTTTCCTTTGGCTTTGAATTGGAAAATATCTTATATGTAAGGAAAAATGTTTAATTTTTGTGAAATATCTGTTCATTTTCGAAAGGACAAAAGTATGTTAGTTGTGATGTTGACAAGGCCAATTCCATCTCACTGTCAATGATGACATATATTTGCACAGCTTCATTCCAATTAAGAATTAGGTGAGAATCTCTCAAAGAACAAGCCAGAAATATTCCTGTGAACTAAAATCATGCAGAGTAAGAGACATATAGGAAACGGGACTGACAAGAACCATTTGTAATAATTGCAGAGGATACCTTTTTTTTTGTATTTTGCCTATTTGCAGAAAATTTGATGAAAGATGGTCTCAAAGGACAGAGTATGATTATAAGTAGTCAGCAAAGAAGAAACAGCAGAAAATAGCAATATGGTATGCACCCGAGTCACTTTAAGACTCAAAAATAATGGTTAGTTCTCTTGTCTTCTGCTGCACATGGGGAAAAACAAAATCTTTGCAACTCACAATAAAGCCCTTTCTGAATGACTCTACAAAGACATATGCAGATGTCACAGGCCTAGAAAATAGCAAACAGCCCCAGATATGATCTTCTGAGAATTGTTGAGTGTAAATGCCTTTCACTCTTACAGATGTCACATAGATGATCATTTGTTTTTGTTTGTTTGTTTGTTTGTTTTACATTTATGTACTGCAGACATTAAATAAGATTAGTCCATAGGTACTCTTTTTTTAAAATGTGATATTAAACAGGATTCATTTATGTGCAAATACACAGAGAATAAATTTATTTCACCAACAACCGTATATAATTTAAATGCAAGCTAAAACAGGTTAACATATATCAGGAAAGTTCTCAGTCCTTTCAAGTTCATAATTCTGGTAGACAGTGACTTGTATAGGAATATCCCATATAAATTGCTATGATTTTCTCCTTTGTATTACTTTATTTGGTAAAGGGAATTTGAAAATTAAACTGAACTATAGTATCAGAGAGCAAAAGCACAGAACAATCAAAATTCATTTTATTTACTAATCTGACTGTAAAATATAACTTTTATAAAAAACTATATATAAAATTTTGCCACCAATGACCAGCAATACCAAATCTGGGTATGTTTAGAAAGGAATTGAAATCAGAATACTATAGTAATGTATGTGTATCGATATTCATAACAGCACAATTGACAATACAGTAATTAAATTGTGAGGTGAGCCTAGTTGTCCATCAACAAATGAATGGATTATGACAGTGTGGTGTATACACTCAATGAGATTCTACTCAGCAGTGAAGAAAAAATTATGTCATTTGCAGGGAAACAGAGGGAACTGGAGAACATTATGCTAAGTGAGATTAGCCAGTCTAAGAAAAAAAAAATATATATATATATATAAATATATATATATATATTTTTTTCTCGTATATGAAAGCTAGAGAAAAATTGGGCACAAAAGCGACTTCAGAAGGCAGTCATGGTGGCGCACACTTGAAATTCCTTTACTTGGGAGGTTGAGACAGGAGGATCCAGGTTAACAGCCAGCCTCAGCTACTTAGTGAGACCCTCTGAAATTTGGTGATAACTTGTTTCAAGATAAACAATAACAAATAGGGCTGGGGTGTGGGGGCGAAAAAGGGGGGGTGGCCATGCCCCCACCACCACCATGAGGCACAGCGAAGATGGCGCCAAGGAGGGCAGAGACCTAATTTGTTTAAAGATGAGGTGATTGGATACTCTCACTTCCGCATGCGTGGACAGCGGGTGATCAGGCTCCTGATGATCACTGTGAGGATTGGGTCTAGCCAGCATGGACAGGTTGACCTTTACACCAATAGGCTGAGGCACCTTACTTAAACCGTGCTCTGCAGGGCAATAAACGGAAGAGCTCTAGATACTCTGTCCCGGTAGTGGCTCATTTGAGACGTGCACATGGCACAGTCTTCCTTTTCTAGGGGACCAGTCAGTGGGCATTTCCCAGGGTGAGGGGCGATCTCAGGGAAAGGGGCAAACAGCATTTGGACTGACACTGGAGGTGAAGCTCCAAGGTAGAATGCTCCTGGGTTCAGTCTTCAGTACTGCAAAATAAATATAAATAAACAAACAAACTTCAGATAAATGGGGAGAGACACCAGTAGAATAGGGGAAGTGGATTTAAGGAGGGAAGTGGGGAGGGCAAATAGAGATTTGATGAGGGAAACAGTTCAATAATCCTATGTACATATATAAAGTTATCAATACTAATCTTAATAATGTGTATGAGAAGGGGATTTGGGGTGGGATCCAGAGAGAAATACACCAACTGCTGTGTGCATGTATGTTTCCGTCACTCTGAACCTGTTCATAATGTATAATTGTAATGTGCCACATACTATATCTAATGAATTTGACCTCATTTATATAGTCTTTTTGTGCACATCCTCAGAGAAACATGAAAGTGTATAGAATAATTCAGAGAGTATACAGGAGGCTCTTCCAGTTGTAGATT
Organism: Graphiurus murinus; assembly: GCA_004027655.1. Taxonomy (NCBI): domain Eukaryota; kingdom Metazoa; phylum Chordata; class Mammalia; order Rodentia; family Gliridae; genus Graphiurus; species Graphiurus murinus. The sequence continues at coordinate 50,266 of PVLC010006068.1, forward strand.
TCCTCTTTTAAAGTTACAACAGTTACCTTTCTACTTTCTAAATCCTAAGTTTAACATAGCCTTTTCATCCTAAGGAAAGTGTTTATACTTTTCTCAACCTGTCAGGTTTAACTAACTCCTGAGACAGACTTAGATCTGTCAGTGATATGGCTTGCTATTCTTTTTTGTTGTTTAGCTGTGAAATGTACTTTGAATTTAAAAGCAGCCATGCAAAATAATTTGAAATGTAATTGTGTACATTAAAGGTTTCTAACATTCAGGTACATGTCATTTATACAATCACATAAAGACAACTTGAGGAGTGGCCGCTGCCAAAATCAGAATTCAAACAAAAGTCTTGTAAAATATTCTATTGTATTTTTCCATTTCATAAATCCTAGACACTGTGCATCTTCTCTTTTCATATGTCATTCACCTATTCATTAAATGTCAGAGGAAATAAACAGCACCAAAGTGATCAATCTCATAATTGTTTTATGGTTTTGCAAGATCCGTTAAACAGGTACCTTGTGAACACTCTAGTTTAAATGAAAATAATTTAAATTTGTAATATAACAAATAGGTTAAAGGGACCAAAGAAAACTTTCAGATATCTCAAAATATGTAAAGTTGAAAATATAAAGCAAACCTTATGAAACAAATAACAACCCAGTGACAGAATTGGGTCAGAATTCAAAATGCCTTAAAATAAGGACAATCAATATCTACTGATGTTTTAAATAGCACCAAGACATTCAGAGTTAAAATATGTTTGCCTTCTTTAGGATTGCCTTGTTTACAGGGGGAAAAGGATAATTGAATCCTGTTTTAACGTGTGATCAGAGTCACTACAGGTCAGAAAGCATGCACAATACAAAACTGAAAAAGCATATGTACTAGGATTCATGTAGATGTATAAATCAAATATTAGTCTTTCATTTTACATTCTGTCCCTGCTATCCTATCCCATCATATGAGATTTTTTTTCTATGTCACCAAGATTAATCTTTAGCTTTCACATTTCTCTTTTTGTCTTTAACAGTTTACGGTTGTAGTTAGTAAATACCCAGAATGAGAAACAGAGATGTGGCCAATTAAAAAGTAGAAATACTACCATGCAGGATCTGATATACAATATCCAACTTGAATTAAAATAATAATTTTAAGGAAAACAGTAAGCAAAAATAAATCTAAATATTGAAGGAATGTTTGAATTTCTGGCCAGAACTAGAAGAGTATATTAGTCTGAACGGCTTAAATGATAGAAATTTATTTGCTGAAAATTCTGGGTACTAGAAAGTACAATATAAAGGTTTTAGCATTGCTGGGTTTTATTTTCCATACTCTTATTTAGGCATTATAATTATACATCATAGTGATAGTCAAAGAGATATAGGCAAACACGTGCACATCACATAAAGTATTACTCTCCACATCCCACCTCGCCTCTCCTCCAAACATGTTCTAGAGCTTGATAGTGATGATATAGGAACATAACATTATTTGAACTGTTTACTTCCTCCCCACATTTTCCACCTTTCCATCTCCCTTCCATTATTCTACTGGCCTCTCTCCTTATTTATCTGAAGTCCCTTAACTATTTGAGTCCGGATGATCTTACTTAGCATAATATTCTCTAGTTCCTCACCAGCCTTTGTTATCAGTTCATTCTTGATGATTGCCATTCTAACTGGAGTTAGACGAAATTTCAGTATAGTTTTGATTTACATTTCCTTAATACTGCTAATAATGCTAAGTATTTTTAGGTATTTTATTTTCATTTCCCTGAATACTAATGATGTTGAACATTTACACAAACACACACACACACACACACACACACACACATGCTTTGTATTTCTTCTTTTGAGAAATGTTTGTTCAGTTCAATTGCCCATTTTTTGATCAGGTTGTTTTGTTTTTTGGGTTTTTTTTTGTTACATTTTTAAGTTCTTCATATATTCTAGAAATTAATCCTCTATCAAAAGAGGATATGACAAAAATTTTCTTTCATTCTGTAGGCTGTCTCTTCAGGCCCTTAATTGATATTCAGAAGCTTTTATTTTTATAGTATCTCATTTAATGATTCTTATTTTTATATATTGAGTTTAGTGGTTTTATATCTTGAGTTTACTGAGGAAGTCTCTATGTTTGGGAAGTCAGTTCTTTGTCCTGTTTTGTTTTCTAATAGTAACAATGTTTCTGATCTAATGTCTAGGTCTTTGATCCATCTTGATTTGACTTTCATTTAGGGTGAGCGATAAGGATCTAATTTTATTCTTCTACATATGGATATACAGTTTTCCCAGCACCACTTGTGGAAAAGAGGGTTTTTTTTTTATTGTTTGTTTTTCTCCAGCATATATGTTTTTTGCACCATCGTAAAAAATCAACTAGGTATCACAGTGAAAATTTACTTTTGTACTTTCTGTTCTACTCCACTGGTTTCTGTGTATGTTTTTGTGCTGCTACTATGCTATTTTATTACTATATCTCTGTAGTATAAGTCAAAATAAAATATTCTGCTGCCTTTTGCATGTTATTGCTGTTAAGTTTAATATAAAGATTCTTTTCTTCAGTTGTAAATGGCCACTTTGTCTTCATAGATGACTAAGTTTTCTGGTCTCTTTTAAATACCGTCTTGTGGATCCATTTTTGTTTATTTTATTGTTTGTTTGTATTTAACGATTATGGTCAAAGAGTGATCTTATTGATGTTTAAAGTCTATGAAATTGTTGGCTTAACAGAACACCAAGATTCATCTGAGAATACAAGGCTAGCTCTCACATGTCAGGTGTTGCTTTCTCACTAATTTTTAAGATTTTTCTCAATATGTACCTCACTCCATTATACTAATAAAGAATATGAGATAAAAGGGTATTTCTGATTAAATTCTATATGTGTACAATACAGCATGAAGATTCAGTATATGAAGGCTAAATCATAGAACCAAAGCAGAGAATAGTGGACAAGATTGTAGAGGATTGAAAATTGTCCAACCCAGAATGTTACTTTGCTTAATATTCTAAGAAAACTAAGTCCAGTGGCAATCAATTTATAAATGGATAATTCTGGAATAATAATTGGATACCTCTATTTGATCTTTTGGAAAAATGCCTTAACATATACACTTTCCAACATTTAAATTATTTATTTTTTTGTGGTACTGGGAATTGAAGGCAGGTGTTTTCTACTTCTGAGCTACACCCCCAGTGCTATTTTATTTTGAAACAGGGGCTCACTAAGTTGCAGAGAGCCTCACTAAGTTGCTGAGGCTAGCTACAATCTTCCTATATCAGCCTCCCAAGTTCTGGGCTTACAATCATACATTACCATGCCTGGCTAAATTATTCAGCTTTTATAGTGAATAAATATAAAATACATATACACACCTACCTGCACAGATACATACATACATACATACATACATACATACATACATACATACATATCTATATATGCTAGACAAAATAAACCTATTTTAATTACTTTAAACTCAACATGATAAAACTGCAATATTGTCCTTCTTCCATCCATTCTTTTCTCTATATATCTAAGCTATTAACAAACTTTGATACTCCACCAATAAAATGTTGAATCTAATTACTTTTTCCAACTTCTACATTGATTATCTTAATCCACAGTCTTATGATATCTGGCCTTAAATATTATCATTCCTGTAACTTCTTTTTCATTTTCAATCTTATTGTTTACTCATCCATTTTTTTTACAAAATATCTTAAAAACACATTCTGATTATATTTGTTCTCTCCTTAAAAATCTTCAGGAACATTTTTTAGCTTATAAATGAAGTTCCACCTTCTTATCCAAGATCAAGAAGGCTCTTATGCCACAACCCTTTCTATATATCCACAAACATTTGGAGGAAAACAAGCTTGAAAGGCATTGCCTTTTGATCCTTACTCAGCAATATAATGATGTAGAAAGTGGGCTTTTATTCATCTTATGAAAAGGATAAAGAAAGTGAAATCTCAAGAAACAGTTCTTTTCAAACAGATTGATGTTCCTAACATATTCTTGTGTATTCTCTAAAACAAATGACAGTTAACGTAGGTGTGCACACATGAGTACACACATAGTTTGTGCTCACACTGTCATGGATTGATTTTGTTTTTCATATGAGACTTTCCTTTGCCCTAGAGATAAGCTATATGAATTATATCTATCACAACACTTTACTGCTGTTAATCTTATTCTACTGTCTCACCCCTCTCCAATCTCCAAACCGTGAGGAAGTATCTAAACCATCAACTATAATAATGAGTCTTTCTTATTAATTTGTAATTCACTGAGAGTTCATAACACTTATGCCATTGTATTTTTAATATTCTAAACTGTAGTTAACCCATGGTAAAGAGGGTTAATAAAGTTTCCTTAACATTTATGTGACTTTAGTGTCTTTTAATGTGAAAATATTTCACCTTTTATCCAACAATCAGCATTAATCAATCAGCATTAATCTTTAATATTAATTTTATCAATCAGCATTAATCTTTAATATTTTCTGAGTTTATAATAATTAGGGATTATGAATTATTTTGACTTGCATCATTTTCTTTCATTTTGAAATGCAAATATATAATACTGTATCATAAATAAAAGAGAAAATATTTGACAATTATTTTTCAATGGTATCATTAATATATGATAGTATTTTGTCATTGTAAAAACAACATAAAAGATGAAATGTACAAAAGCTATAGTTGCTTGCTTGTTTTCTTTCTGTTTTTTATATTTTTGTGAGAATTTTTTTTCTGACTGCATTTGACACTAGCAATGATTAATGTAAACTCAGCCTGTATTCTACAAAATAAAACAATTAATTACAAAGGGGTTAATATTCCTGACAAAATAAGAAAACATATTTTTTTCCTTTTTTTCACATTCCTAGAAAGATTTTTAAGATTATAATTATTGAAAGTAGAGATACTGAATTTCAAAAAGAAATTAAGAGACAGCCAGGTTTCTTGCTCCTAACGATAGCAACACATTCTTTATCACTAAGTAGGCCAATAAAATTAAACTAAAACAAATAACTATAACATAGTTCTTGGATGCAAGTACATTTAACAAACATTATATAGGTGGAACAAAATCTTTCATGAAAATCATGGTACATAAAGACTGCAAAACATTTTTATTTCATTTTACATGCTTGGATGTGTATTCATTTATGTGTGTATGTGGAGATGTATGTCAATTAAGAATTAAATTTATATATTGAGTAGATTTCCTATAGCCAGTCCTAATGAATCACAAGTAACTTTTTTTTTTTTTTTTTTTTTTTTTTTTTTTTTTTTTTTTTTTTTTTTTTTTTTTTTTTTTTTTTTTTTTTTTTTTTTTTTTTTTGCGGTACTGGGGATGGAACTCAGGGGCATTCTACCTCCGAGCTACACTCCCAGCCCTATTTTTTATTCTTTATTTTGAAACCGAGTCTCACTAAGTTGCAGAGTGCCTCACTAGGTAGCTGAGGCTGGCCGAGAACCCGGATCCTCCGGTCTCAGCCTCCCGATGTTATTTTTGAAGTAAATAAAGAATTAAAAAAAAAATTACTGTAAGATTTTGAATGTAGTATCTTCCTAAGGTTTGCTTTTCATTTCCCCTAGTATTTTTAGTTTAAAATGTTCCTACCCACAAATTTTTTAGTTATTTCCTTCAGTATTATATTATTTTTGTAATAATATATACCAGTGAATATCAGACAATTTAATATGACATTATATGAAAAATATAACCACTTCATGTGGTATAGGTAGGTTTGAGATTAAAATGTGTTGCAAGCAGTAAAATCCAAAGATCTTAGGAACTATCTATTGCTAAATAGTTAGAAAGCTATAGACATTAGTAACTACACTTTAAATAGAAAGATGATCATTAATCCAGAGAAGTTAGACAGATCTTCATTAAAATAACTTTTATGGTTTCAATGTCTTTAGGAGAAAGTAAATTGCTTAGTAAATTCTTTTGAAATTAATCTAATTTTTTATATTTTTGTGTAAATCACATTGAATATACAAATTAATCCTTCATATATATGCACATACATATATTAATATTTAATATATTAATATACAATTAATATGCATATATTAATTGTATATCATGGTGAGGTTCAGAGTAATAGAATATACATATACACAGCACTATCTCTCTCTCTCTCTCTCTCTCTCTCTCTCTATATATATATATATATATATATATATATATATATGAAGTTTTAGTGTTGTAAAAGGAAATCTATAGTTTAAAAGATGATGAAATTTAAAATATTTTCTTACTTATTTTATTAGTAAATATATTTACTAATGCAAATATTTAAAATAGGTTATTTCTAAATTAATTCATGTACCACTCTCATAATTTTTTCATGCCTTCACGCACTTCCTATTATAATTTATTAAATGGCAAGAACATGTCCTATCCATTATTGTAATCACATTGCAGAGCATAGTGAAATATGGATTAGGCATGTAATATTTATTTGCTGAATGAATAAGAATATTCAGCCATGTAGTTTATCATACATCAAAACTAGTAATTCTATATGCTATTTGAAAGTTTGGAAACATTTGGAAAAGAGAAATAGTGCTCTATTCCCTTTGATATCATTACCATAACTGTCTTTCTATTTAAGATGTTTTAAACAAGTTGCTTGGTCTTTGCCAAATATTTTAGTTCTTTCTGTAAAGTGAAGTATTGGATTAAATATTCTTCACAACCATTTATATCTGCAACATCCTATAATGAAAGCACTTCTCTCAACATTACATATTTGGAATTAAGTAATTTATGGAGATTATTATCTTACTTTTGGTTTCCTTTGTGGAATGCCTGAAGACATGGAATCCTCCATGGTCTGAATGTTCCCCTACTTGCTATACAATGAACACTACAGTTAAAGTTCTTAAAAGCTGTAAGAGTTGAATGTGCAATGTGGAATCTCAATATCCTAGAAGGAAGAAAGTAATTCTCAGCATGAGAATCAATAAGAGAAAAAAAATGAAAAAATGTGAATTCAGTCCTAGGGAAAAAAAATCAAAGTGGCTAACACAAAGACTTAGTACTGACCACATTAATCAAGTGGAAAAGTTTTGGAGAAAAGACTTCACATTTCTCATAATAAAGGTGGAGGAAGTTCAGAAAAGGCTTTAAGAAAATACCTGGAGGATGGTGAACTCCCATAGGGCTCAAGACAGACAAATGTGGAAGTTTTCATAAAACAGAGATAAAAGAAAAGACAGTGTGAAATATTTCAGTGCATACTGACCCAAACATATCACACTGGAATTTTTGTTAGAACAGCAATTTTTAAATAACCAGATAACAGGAAAGTGTCACTGTATTAACTCATGTAGGAAAAAATAAGATCTTATAGCGCTACCAAGATTTGCTTTATAATTGGAGATAGACAGTAATATTGTATAGGATTTTGATATGCATGCTGCATTCTTGAAATTTCATAATAGAAGTTAATTCCGAGGTCTAACAATGACTTTATAATCATGGAATCCAAAAAATGTAGGGGAAAAGAAGCCCTAATTTTGCCACATTAAAGAAATAAAAGATAAAATGGATTGAAGTAACTAAATTATATGATCAGTTTATTTTAAAATCCAGACTGGAAACCACTAGAGAATATGGAAATCAGACCTATTTTAATACAAATGGGTGAAGATAGATATTCAGAGATAAGAGGATTTAGTGAAACTCCAGGGAATACCATGTCTGTCTATACTTTTAAAAATGTACAATATGTCCCTTTTTTGAGTTTACAAAGTTTCCATTGTTTAAAAAGTTAAAAAATATATATACTTGACATGAAATTTGAACAGGGTATGACTTCAACAAGGAGGAGAAAATAAGAGACATTATCAGAGACTCATACAGGTCTGTGATTCACAGGGAAAATGTCACAGGTTCTATGTTAAAGATGAACACTTCAGAGGGGAACTAGTTTGAAAAAAATTCAAATATTCTTATATTCTCCCATATTGATTCATCAAAAATACTTTAATGTTTTAAGAGAAACCAATGCAGGTTTTCAGTTTATCCAGTTCACAAATAATGCTTTAACATGAATATTCAATAAAGTTTAGAATAGTATGTTTTGGAAATATTATTTTTATTTTGTAATAAAACATTGACTTTAAAATATCAGATTCTGCAAACATTAAAACTTTGCAGTGCTCCACAGTGGAGTATATAATATAAAGATAAATGTTAAATTGTATAAATTCTACATTTCATGTTGGCATTGTTATACAAAGTAAAACTAGCAGAATCTCATTACATGACCTCAATTACAAACAGTCTGAACACCCTTTAAATTTGAAAAAGGGAAAAATTATAGACATTTATTTACATTGTATAATGGATGAATAGCAGAATTAACTCATTGAGCTACAATTAAGTTGTCTTCAGATAAAATGGCAATGAGAATTATAAAAGAAATAATAAGTTGACCTGTGGCTTTCATTGTACATGAATAGTGAGCTATGAGGTGTCATGAGGATGCCAAAAAAATCTCAAAATACAATTCATTTTAATTGAAAAACAATACATTATTGTGCACTTTTTAGAAGGCAATAGAAGGGGACTAAACATGGTGTTATTGTGCCTAATACAAAAAAAGAAATCAGCAAATGATGTCTTAATTGCATTTGTTCCTTTTTTATTTATTTATTTTTGTTTTACATTACTGGGGATTGAATTCAAGAGCATTCTACTGCCAGCTAACCCCTCAGCCCTAATTTTTTTATTCTTTATTTTGAATTTTTTTATTCTTTATTTTGAAAAAGGGTCTCACTAAGTTGTGGAGAGCCTCACTAAGTAGCTGAGGCTGACCGCAAACTTGGGATCTTGCTGTCTCAGCCTCCCAAGCATTGGAATTACAAGCATGTGCCACCACACCTGGCTCCATTTGTTCTTTTTTTTCTTTTAATTTAAGAAAGACCATATGAGTCTATAGCTATATTCTTGGTAGAAACATTTAGTTATAAAATTGTATGCTAAGTAGTTGAATAATAAAAATAATAACAAATAAAGGGTTTAATCTTGAATCATGTATTTTTTATTGAATTAAGTCACCATACTTTCTAAAACAGAGTGCTTTAATACAGTAAAGTAATGCATACTCTTTTGTGATTATTATTAATGAAGTAATTTTCTGATTTCATCTGCTAAGGACCAATTAGTATTATGTGATTATTTTATAAACAATTATATGACAACCAAAGCAGAATTTTTCTGCTAGACAATATTTATCTGTACAAAATGACAATTAAAATATATATTGCCAAAATCATTTTACTGAAAGAATTCTTGGTTGAATTGTAATGCTGCAAGGCAATTATAAACCAAATATAGAAGAAAATAATGATAATCCTGATACCTTTTTATAGACCTGTGGATTTAGATCTTTCTTTAAAGACTCCAGAGAATCCCCTCAGAGCACACAGCAGTTATATTTCATTAAATTAATTGCTTATTTCTTGCTGCTTTAGAATCTTATATAAGTAATGTATGTCACAATTCCCCATCAATCAATTATCAAAATTCCATGAGAGTTATTTTTTCTATGTTAAATCACATGCTACTCATCTGTATTTTGTAACTTCAATAAAGATCATATTTATGCTAACCTTACACATAATTACTTCGTTATTTATAGAGCAGCTGTAGTCATTTAACCTAGATACAAAAGCAAGAACAATTTTATTAGAGGTCAAAATGCTTGCTACTTTCCCATGGGATTATGTTTTTAGAAGTATTGAAAGCCGGGCGTGGTGGCGCACGCTTGTAATCCCAGCATTCGGGAGGCTGAGACCAGAGGATCCGGGTTCGAGGCCAGCCTCAGCTACCTAGTGAGGCACTCTGCAACTTAATGAGACTCAGTTTCCAAATAAAGAATAAAAAATAGGGCTGGGGGTATAGCTCGGAGGTAGAACGCCCCTGAGTTCAATTCCCAGTACCGCAAAAAAAAAAAAAAAAGTATTGAAAAGTGAATTATATCACATAGAAAAATAGGAAATTATCTTGTAATCAATAAGGGCTTTGGACAGTTGTGTGTCCATTTCTATACCTTGCTCTCCTCTCCTCTCCCGACTCTATTTTCATTCCATCCATATCCATACAACTGCCCACCATTTATTCATAGGTTCTTTTATCCATCAATCCATCATCTACATCTTTTGTGTATGAATGTGTATGTGTAAATATAGAAATGCTTATCCATATCTAAGAATCCATCCCTCTCTCTCCTTTGTATTTTGTTATATATAATAAATGCATATACTTACATCAGTGTAGAACAAAATCCAAAACTTTAGTTAATGTATCCAAACTGATTTTCAACTTAAAGAGAGAAGTTATTTAAATACAAGGCTTGATTCTGGAGGCCAATGTCAACAATATGTGTCAGATTCTATGAAGAGAACATTTCTAAGTACTTTATTTTAAAGCAAAAATGCATTAACTAAAATATACACTCATCCAAAACTACAATCATACCTAAAAATAAATCTAATATTAAATATTTAATAAGTTCATATTTACCCACATTTTTAGGTCTTAAAAATTTCTTAACAATTTATTTAAATTGAGAATACAGTAACAAATCCAACATTTTGCCATAGATTTCTTCTACAGTTAAAAAAATTCTGTAATTATGTCTCCTTTTATTTCAAACGCTTTGCAAGTTTACTGAAGAAACTAGCTTATTCATGTTGTTGAGTGATGACGTTGCTGGATATCTCCACACAGCTCCATTCAGGATATTGTTCTGGTCCTGTGTTTAATCTGGTTGTAAACTCTTGCGTGTTGATCTGAGTTCAATTTTCTTTCCACATACTTCATTGGTGGTGTGATCTTCCCTCAGGAAACACCATAAATGGTCATCATTATATTTCTTATTCCATAATGAAACAGAGAACTTAGCCTGATCCATTTTTTTTTATTGTTGAATGGAAAAGGTTGAGTTTCTAATTCTAGCATTCTTTCTTCTCTTTAACTGAAATAACATTAAAAGCAATTAATTACCCTATAAATATTAATTGCCCTTAAGAATGGTAGTTTTTACATGGAAGTCAGAATGCAAGCTTTGTTATTCATTTCTCTTCATTTGCCAATATCCAGGATATGGATTTTCTTTACAGAATCATTCAAAAGTAACCAATATGCTATACATTTTTGAGTATCATAATCTCCTGGACTGAAATACATTTAATGTTTTAATGTTTTGCAATTATTATGCTTGTTGATGCACAAAATTGTCCTGTGTTTGGCTATTTCCAGTAAATGCAGGAAAATTACTGTCTTAATGATATGACCTCTAAATTTTAACATATTGCTTTGTTTCTGCTCCTAAAAGTTTTTGTTTTGTTTTGTATATTTTCTACTAGATCAGCTATTTCTCCAAGGAATTTATTGGAAACTATACTAAAAGATTGTAGTCTGGCAATAGAATTGTTACTAAATTGGTCATTTTTTTTATTCTTTTTTGGTGGATAGAACAAGGAAATAAATACACATACATTTTAAGAAGAAAATAAGCGTGGCTTCATTTTGATAATTTTAGTACATATCCAGTCTTTTAGATATTTTTTCATTTTTATTTTATATTTACATATATTGTATGCTTAAAACCTTTGTTCATAAGCAATATCATAATTAATGGGTTTATCTATCCTACATGCCATTTGTAAGATTTAAACAGAAATAGTACATTCAGCAATTCAATTAGCGAAAAGAGCTTATTATTACTCTGCAGTTCTGTTTCTCTTTAAGACATATCACATCAGTCGGATGTGAGATATATGTGTATATATGACTATAATATATGTTAGTAATATAGATCACTATTTTAAAATCACTAAAGTTTAGAATCAGTAGGATGTGATATATCATTATATTATATTATAATATAATATATTTTAGAATCACTTAAGCTAACTGTTCTTTACATACTATGCAAAAAACTTGCTGTAGTTAAATTCATTTTTTACTCTATTTTCATTTTTAAGGATGTTCACTTTTAATATATTTTGTTTTATAATCATGAAAGACATGTTCATGTATCAAAAATCAGTTGTATCCAAAAGAGACTTATGTTTTTTTTTCCATGTTCCTTCTACCTTATTCTCTAGATAGGCAAACTGCCATTATATTTGGGTTTTAGTTAGTAATTTTATTCTGATTTATTTTGCTTGTGTGTTTGTTCTAAAACAAAAAGTGAGCCGATCAAATTTTTTGTTTGTTTTTTTGGTACTGGGGGTTGAACCCAAGGACATTCTACCTCTGAGCTACACTCTTACCCCAACTCTCTTTTTTAAATGTATTCTTGCTAATTTGCTGAGTTTTACTAAATTGCTGAGGCTACTCTCAAACCTGTGGTTCACATGTCTCAGACTCCCCAGTACTGCGATTACAAGTGTTAGTCCCCATGTTCAGCCTTAATCAGTTCTTTATTGAAGGATTTTTGGAGTTTATAGTCTTTTACTACTACTGAAAAATTGTCTTTTTTATTTCTATTTATTATATGTTGAATACATTTCTCTTTATGTTTTTATTAACTTCTTTATCTGAGCTGTGAATAACTATATTAATCATACTGTATAAATTACAATTGCTCAGATTTTATTTTACCAAAATCTTTTGAAATTTCAGTATGTTTTCCTTTAGAGCCAATAGTCAGTGAAAAATAAGTTTGAAATTTCCAGTAATATTGTCCTTTTTGTTTATTTGTTTTTGTCTCTAGTTTAATGGCATTGTAGTTAGACAATGCTCTTTCTAGTATGACTTTTACATTTTATTATGAGTCTTCTGTGGTGGATTGGAAGATAATCAATCTTTATTAATATACAATTTGTAACTAAAATCCCAAGCCAGAGCATAGACATCATAATCACCAATGAAATTTATCTCATGTCTCTTGCTTTTCAATCCTTGTACTCAGTCACCCAGAAATAAAAACAACTTAGATTATTTTGTAGCACATGTTAATCTGTCCTATTATAGAAGTTTGCCTAAATGTAATTTTATAATGAGTGATGTTTTATTTAAAGCTCCTTTTCCTTAGAGAATTTTAGAGATTTAAGCATGCTGATGTATTAAGACTTGATCTTTGTTGGTAAATGATTCCTTATGTGAATATGTCTTATATTTTTCATGCTGATGGCAGTAGTTTTTAGGTATTAAAAATAAGTTTGTCATGAAGATTGTTCTAAAAACTCTTTTGAGCTTATTGCTCTTTTTTTAAACAAATCTTGGATAATTTTGCATTTAAATTATAAAATCAATAATGTTTATTAAGTTGTTCTCAAGTGTCTTTTAATACACATATTTTTCTTCTACCTATAAATTAGTATATGTCAAGGATCCAAGTAGTACTTCTTAGAAAATAAGATCAGAAGCCAGGTCTCTCTTTGGTTGATGTTGGGTTTTACTCCACTAATCCACAGATACTGTGCATTGTGATAGGACTCTGTGCGGTGATGACTTAAAATGTAAGGAACATAAGGAAAACAGGTTTTCAAATTTTTATTCAAGAAAAATCTTAACATAAATAACACATAAATGATGGATACCCCACAATTTTCATCTAGTTTAATATTTCATCTTAACCAAATGTGCTACTTCCTCAAAACAGCAAAGTTAAAATACTTTTCAAATTATTGTTAGATGAATTCAAAAGTATGCTGAATAATTTCTGTAGCTAAAAAACAGTGTAGAAAATATGATCTCAAAATTATTATTAAAAATTTTCCCTCCTGCCCTGTGTCCAGGAGATTCATAAGAAAGATATAACCTAAAGTATAGCACCAAGTAAGTATGCTATAGTTTCATGTTGTCGAAGACTATACTTCACTAATTATCAATACTTATAAATAAAGCACTTATTAACAATGCATATACAAAATTTGTAAAGGACAAGCACACACCCTTACTTTGAAGCAAATGCAAAGTACAAATACAAAAAAGTAGGAAAAAATTTAGTGCCGAGTACCAAATTTGTCCATGTACAATTTACATCTTATATAATTGTTTGTTCCTTGACTTTCCAAGAGGAAATTCAATAGTGAGCATACTTTTACATAAGCTTGCTTTATCAGTCCAAACATGGTAAACTCTACATATTGGTAGAGAAATATGCCTATTTATATTAGGATATGAATGTGCTTAAATCAAATAAATTTTGCTTATTTTAGTTACTCTACAAAGTGGAACTTCCTTTCAATATTTGCAATACATCTGTTAGGATATAGTAGCTGCTAGCATTCTGACATGTAGTCTTAATGACTACTTAAACTGAAAATAAAATGTATCATATAGGAAATTCACTTTCAGTTTCATCTGTCAAGAGGAATGTTATCATACACAAGAAAAATAAGAAAAATAGAGTGAGCCGGGTGTGGTAAGGCACGCTTGTAATCCCAGCATTCAGGAGGCTGAAGACCGGAGGATCCGGGTTTGCGGCCAGCCTCAGCTACCTAGTGAGGCCCTCTGCAACTTAGTGAGACTCAGTTTCAAAATAAAGAATAAAAAATAGGGCTGGGGGTATAGCTTGGAGGTAGAAGGCCCCTGGGTTCAATCCCCAGTACCGCAAAAAAAAAAAAGAAAAATAGAGTGATCTGACCAAACACACAAATCAGATTATAGTCTCTCCCACCACTGAAATTTTGAACCTCCAACTGCACATTATACACCATTCATAGATATCCATTCTTGCAATATTTTCTACAGCTCAGAAGCGAATTTCTTCCAATAAGCTAATGACATCCTACTATCCTATTAACAGATACATGGAAAATAAACCATTTTTATTCATGTCACCTATTTTGTTCATTGAATATATTTTACAATATATCTATTTTTCAGACATATATCACATAAATAATATTAGAGAAACAAATATTACAAAGAGGTCTTTTTAACACATATGTAATAATTGCATGGTATAACTAATATCAAAATTTCTTGCAAAGATTACTTTTAGAATAAAATTAAAGTATATACTGTACATTAGATTCCTAAATTAAGATAATAAAATATTATATTATCATACCAGTTATTGAGAATACATTACATATTATGTGATTAATAATATTATATTTAAAAGCATATTTGATGTCTAAAAGTAGGTTATATTTCATATTTCTTTGTATTTTCTCAACATGAATATAGAAACAGCATTAATCTTTATATTTAAATGTGTCTTATAAATTATATAATTGTGATAAAACATATATAAATATATTTGTCTTTTAATGATTTTAGGTAGATAATTCAATAGCTTTGATTATATTTATGTATATAAAATATCATTTTAATTTAAAAAATGTTTACCTCTTTTCAGAGACTGTATCACAAACAGTAATTCTACCCATACAAGTGTGATTAGATGTATTCTTAGTAGTATTTAATAATTAAACTTTATTAATCATTTTATTATTATGAATAATAATATGTACTATTTATTTAATAAAGTTATTTAATAATTAGATTAACTTTCATAGACAAAAGCCTTTTTAGCTAAACTATGAAACTAAAATATCTTGTTACTAAGTTGTAAAAAGCATTTTTAAGAAATATTTTTTGAAAATACAACAAACCATAGCCGGGCACGGTGGCACACACCTGTAATTTCAGCATTTGGGAGGCTGAAACCGGAGGATTCAGCTTTGTGGCCATCCTCAGCTACCTAGTGAGGCACTCTGTAACTTCATAGGACTCCATTTCAAAATAAAGAATAAAAAATAGGGCTGGGAGTATAACTTGGAGGTAGAATGCCCCTGGGTTCAATACCCAGTACCGCAAAAAAAAAAAAAAAAAAAAAAAAAAAAAAAAAAAAAAAAAAAAAAAAAAAAAAAAAAAAAAAAAAAAATAACAAATCATATCAGTGTTGGGGTTGGGGGAAGATCTTCACTTCCTAGAAAAATTTGGTCATATAAATAATGATGATATATTTTGAAATTATACATATATGACGTATATATTTGATATATGTAAATATATATGAAATAAATATATATGAAATATATATATCATTGAATATATGCTACAAGACTTCAAGAGATATCTATGATTTGTTTTATACTGCTAGGTAGGATTAAACATTTCTTATGGAAATTAATCTAATAATAACCCAATTAAATAATAAAAAAATAAGTTTTATAACATATTGGTTCCTTTCCAAAATATTTATTCTTCTCCCAGTTATCAAAGGGTAACCTTCTGATAGGTACATTTCTCAATACTCTTAAGGTAATAGTAAATCCAAATTATAAGCCAAAGTAAATTGTGACCACACATTTTGAAAGTATTGCTCCTAAGTGCATCTTGCCACAAACATCAGAAAAGTGCCAAATTCTAAAACCATGAAGAGGAAACTTAAGAAGAAATAGCATTTTCATAATATCAGAGATTTTCATTTTTTTTAGAAAAATAAGTTACCTTTTTGAAAAAATATAAATGTATTTCTTTGTAACAAACTCTGTATAGAAATTTCTTATAGCAACAAGTTATCAGTTAAATAGAAAAATGCTTAATTTTCTAATTTTTATATTTACTTATTTTTAATATTAATTTACTTGCATTATTATAACATAATTATTATAGTACTTGTGTTGAAATTTAACCTGATTCTTATGTTTTTACATATACCAAATTCTCTCTATTACAACTGAATTTAATGTATCTGTACTTGAGCTCCTTTATCCTCCAACTCAAATTTGGAAGTACTCATGCTTCTGCACTCATATCATCTAAACAATAGCAAACACTCTATGTGCAATACAGAATTGCCATCATCCTACTATATGTTATCTTTTCCTGGCCTGACTCCTAGCTTCAATCCAGTATCTAACAAACCATGTGTGGTTTCTATTTTTGGCTAGTTCCTTAAGTTTTCTCCTACTATTTACAATTAATTTTGTCATGCTACAAGTCTTCTCTGAATTTATGCAAATTATAATTTTTATCTATTTCAAGTTATTTTCCAAACTGTAGACAAATCATGTGATTTCCCTTCCTAGAATATATTCAGACATGCCATTTTACCCAAGTGCCATTCTTCTCTTATTTGTCTTATCAATATCTTATTTTATTCACCATATAACTGATTACAAAGCATTGTAATCAAATATTTAGTTGCCCTGTGTTTAAATGTTTAAGAACATTATTTCTTAAAATAAACTACCTTTTTCTACCTTTTTTTTTTTTGTAGTACTGGGGATTGAATCCAGAGGCATTCTACCTCTGAGATTCACCCCCGACCTCATTTTTTATTTTGAAACAGGGTCTCACTAAGTTTTTGAGGGCCTTACTAAGTAGCTGAGGCTGGCCACGAACTCAGATCCTCCTGTCTCAGCCTCCCAATTACTGAGATTACAAGCATGCGCCACTGTGCCCAGCTTAAATTACCTTCATTAAAGAAATTATTTTAAAAATATCCTAGGAATTTTCCTGATCCTGAAAATTTTAAAATATCTTGAGTGAGGAAAATATCTATCATTTCTTTAATATTTACTAGCTATTTAATCTTGGTCAAGTTACTTAACCATTCTGTACCTCAGTTTTCTCATGTATTTGGTGGAAAATTGCATAACTTAGTATGATTAGCACAGAGAATAGTACTTGGAATAAATATATATAAATACTAAATGCATGTTAATTTTATTTCATAAGTAGTATATGAACATGAGGAATATTTCTTCACTATGATTTTCCAGGAAACTGCTTCTTATAAAGTTTATACACAAATGATATATGTTAACAGATATATCCTGAAATGGGTTATTTAATGAAATAATAAATTCAAAGAAAATTAATTTTTAACTATATCAAGATGTTACCTCCTCCCTCCCCCCTAAAAACTGGAGGATAAGATGAAATTCTATAATGTAAACTATTTTTTATTGGTCCTTATAATCATACATCTTTGTTAGGTACAAGCTGGCAGAGTCATACAGGCACACATTTCCATTTAATCCTTCCCCAATTCCTGTCACACTTCCCCCCCTCCTTCCTTCTCAATTTCAGTTTAGTGATTGACTTTGATATGTTTGTGAAAGTAAATCATGTGCATTAACGTTTTTCCCTCTCCCCTTCCCATCACCTTCAGTTAAGTCAACTTCTTTGCTCATCTAATGTTTTTCCTTCTTCATCTGGAGTCACTCTTATGTCCCACTTTCTCTCTATCTTCCACATATTAGGAAGAACACACAATTTTTTACGTTTTGTGACTGACTAAACTTACTTAGCATAATGTTTTCTAGTTGCATCCATTTCCCTGCAAATAACATGATTTTGTTCTTCTTTATGGCTGAGTAAAATTCCATTGTGTACATATCCCATAGTTTTGTAATCCATTCATCTGTTGATGGACATTTTGGCTGCTTCCATAGTTTGGCAATTGTGAATTGTGCAGCTGTAAACATAGATACATATGCTTCGGTCTAATAATTTGGTTTCCATTCTTTTGGGTAGATACCCAGAAGTGGTAATGCTGGATCATATGGTAGATTCATTCCTCTGAGGATCCTCCATACTGTTTTCCAAAGTGGTTGCACTAACCTGCAATCCCACCATCTATTAGGGTTCCCACTTCTCCAAACCCTCACCAGCATTTGTTATTGTTTGTGTTCTTGATGATTGCCATTCTAATTGAGGATAGGTGAAATCTCAAGGTAGTTTTGATTTTCATCTCTCTAATTGCTAATGATTTTAAACATTTCCTCATTCATCTATTGGCTATTTGTATGTCTTCTTTTTTGAAATGTCTACTTAGATCCTTTGTCTGTTTTTTTATTAGTTTATTTGTCTTCTTGGCTGTGAGTTTCTTGAGTTCTCTGTATGTTAGTCCTCTATTGGAGGAGTAGCTGACAAAAATTTTCTCCCACTCTGTGGGCTCTCTGTTGAGGTTATTGATAGTTTCCTTTGCTGCACAGAAGCTGTTAAGTTTAATACAATCCAATATATTGATCTTCCTTTGAGTTGCTTGTGCCTTTGGAGTCTTGTTGAGAAAGTTTTTATCTGTACCATGTGTTGAATGTTGGCCTATGCCCTTTTCAAGTAGCTGCAAGATCTCTGGCCTGATTTCCAGATTTTTGAACCATCTTGAATTGACTCTTGTGCAGGGCAAGAAAGTGGGATTGATTTCCATTTTCCTGCATGTGGTTAACAGTTTTGCCAACACCATTTGTTGAAGAGGTTATATTTTTTCCGATGTATATTTTTGGCTTCTTTGCGAAAATCAATTGACTGTAAGTGTGTGAGTTTGTTTCTGCTGAGTCTGATATCCTGCTCCATTGGTCTATGTGTCTGTTTTTGTGTCAATACCAAGCTATTTTTATTACCATGGCTTTGTAGTATAGTTTAAAATCAGGTATTGTGATGCTTCCTGCATGGTTCTTGTTGTTAAGAACTACTTTGGCTATTCTGGGATTTTTGTTGTGCCAAATGAATTTAAGAACTGATTTTTCTATGTCTGGGAGGAGAAACTTTGGTAATTTAATGGATATTGCCTTGAATGTGTAGATCACTTTTGGGAGAATGGCCATTTTGATGCTATTTATTCTGTCTATCCAAGAGCATGGAAGATCTTTCCATCTTCTAAGGTCTTCATCGATTTATTTTTTCAACTGTTTATAGTTTTCTCTATAGAGAACTTTACCTCCTTGTTTAGATTTATTCCTAAGTATTTTATTTTTCAGGGTGCTATTGTGAGTGGAATTGTTTTCTGGATTTCATTTGCAGTGGATTTATGGTTGGCATACAGGAAAGCTTCTCATTTTTTAAGATTGATTTTATATACAGACATTTTGCTACATTTGTTAATATATAAAAATGTATTGTCTTAATGTAATGAACAATTATATAGCATTTTATAATAAATTATTTTAAAATCAATTAATTACATAATCTTATTTAGAAAATAAATATAACCAACTTAATTATATATATTTTTTTAATTTGTCATATTTGTACTTGAAATAACTAAACTACCAATCTACTTCATAACTAAAGTATTATGTTTCAATACATAAAGGTTTTTAGAAATTTTCATCAAAATGATAATTACTGTCAAACTTTGCTTATTTTATAGGACATATCCTATATTACTTTAGGATCAGGATAGACCTCTAATATCTACATATATTAATAGTACAATTTTATCAATGCTCACAAAGTATAAGTAAGTATTCCACTGTGAAATTATAATGCAAATATAGTAAAGTGTGAGAAATGAAAGATCTTATAACTAATATTCAAATTTTTAAAAAATTTCTCTTCTAGATCATTCTCAAAACACTTTTCTAAAACATCTTTTCTGAAGAATGACAGTGATTACTATAGAAAAAGACCAAAAATAACTAGATAGATGTTTTGGAATGTGAGGCATTCTCTTTAAATTACGTCTCACCTAGTGATTTTCAAGAAGCAAGAGGACAGCAGAAGCTGCCTGTGCATAGTAAGAAAATAATTTGTTGTTTCAAAATTCATTAACCTTTTTTTTTTTTTTTTTGCGTACTGGGGGTTGAACTCAGGGGCATTCTACCTCCAAGCTACACCCCCAGCCCTATTTTTTATTCTTTATTTTGAAACCGGGTCTCACTAAGTTGCGGAGTGCCTCACTAAGTAGCTGAGGCTGGCCGCGAACCCGGATCCTCCGGTCTCAGCCTCCCGAATGCTGGGATTACAAGCGTGCGCCTCCACGCCCGGCTCATTAACCTTTTTATAAGGATAACTACAAATAACCTATGTTACAGTATCTTTCTGAAGTCTTCTCCTTGCAACTCCAATACTCTGCTGGACAATCTTGGTTTACTAAAAACTCACTTTGTGGAAGAAAATGTCCTTTCCTACCATGAAAGGAATCCAAGAAATTCCCTATCCCATTGCTTAACTTGAAAAAATAGTCACACATTCTCTAATGGGTTTGTGAGTATACTCTCAGTATGGGCCAAGTCATAAGCTGTGGTTAAGAATCATGAAAATGGTGCAAACAGTAAAGTTTTTCTATACAATCCTGGTAAGCTCATTTCAACACCTACTAAACATTGATATCATGGTTTCTAAGAAGAATGATTAAAAAAAAAAAAACTGTGTTCAAAGTTCTAAACTATTTAGCTTGTAAATTTTGGAATATTTTTAAATGTAAGTTGGGAATATTCCCAAAATGATATCAATAATTGAAAATCACTATCATGAGCCAGGCATGGTGGTGCATGCTTGTAATCCCAGCATTTGGGAGACTGAGACTGGAGGATCTGGGTTCGCCGCCAGCCTCAACTACCTAGTGAGGCATTTCGTAACTTAGTGAAACCCTGTTTCAAAATAAAGAATAAAAAATAGGGCCGGACGTGGTGGCGCACGCTTGTAATCCCAGCATTGGGGAGGCTGAGACCAGAGGATCTGGGTTCGCGGCCAGCCTCAGCTACCTAGTGAGGCACTCCACAACTTAGTGAGACTCGGTTTCAAAGTAAAGAATAAAAAATAGGTCTGGGGGTATAGCTCGGAGGTAGAATGCCCCTGAGTTCAATCCCCAGTACCG
>PVLC010006069.1:0-13776 GCA_004027655.1 Graphiurus murinus
CGCGGAGACGGGCTTCTTTGCTCTCTCTGGTCGGTCTTCCGGGTTCTGCTCAGCTGTATTCCAGTTTTCGCAGCGTTTTCCACCTTTTTGTTGCTTTTTTTCTTTTTTCAAAAAACTGGATCCACGACTGATTTGAATCGAGCTCACAGCGGCTCTTGAGACGTGTCTCACTCCGTCGCCATCTTCCCGGAAGTCCCCAAGACATAATATTATATTTTAAAAAAATAGTATATTGTTTCTATTTCAATTGATCAATTGACATTCTATCATTTGGATGGCAAGTGAAAGGCAAAGGGGTACATTTTATAAATATTGTGAGACAAGATGATAAAGAAAGGGTTTTGATGATTCCAATAAGTAGGTGGATGAGAAGGAGGAGGAGGAGACATTGAAAGGACTATGCATCTACACAGACAATCAGCAATGATAAACTTCTTGAAATATAGAAATATATAATATCTGTGGTTGACTCTAGGGTCTAAAACATGAAAGTTAAAATCTGAAGTATATTCCTTAACTTCCTAGAATGTATCTTCTCACTTACATGGAATAAATGTATTAATTCTTAATATTTTATCAATAATTAAAGTTTTGTCAAAGAACAGTAAAGACAATTGGTAAGACGTCTAAAAAATAGCTTTAGAGAATAAACTGTACAGAAAACATCAAGGCTTGGGTGAGAGTGAATGACCCTTTGATTACCAGTTGTAATGTATTTATAGAAACCATAGCACTTCCATTTCAGTGAATTAATGCAAGTTCTTGCCTTACCTTGATAAATGAGACAACTGATGTACTAAACTTAAATGAAATATTTCTCCCTTAGATAAAAAATAAAAAGAGGAAATGATCCACTTAAGGCCCACAAAATACAGGTTAAATTTTTTAAATGTGAAGAAGGTTCATGTCGGATATGGTGTCATTCCTGTGGTCTGTACTGCCCTACAGATCTCTCTACAAAGAGGAATATTTATTTGCTCACAAGTGACCACTAAGCACATAGAAAACGGCTGGTATAAATGAAATTGTACTTTCTTTTATTGTGATTTAGCTTCTATTTAAATAACTGCATATGAATAGTGACTTTATATTGAACAGAAAAGTTCTATGTGACTGAATGTTTTTAACCCTATTTCAGTACCTTTGACTATGGGGTAATTGCAGGAGCATTTCCTCTTCCTTTCTGGAGGGTTACAGCTTCTGAAGTGACATCACTCTCTTCTGGAAATACTTCTATCTGTTGCATCCTCTGCTGCAGTCCAACAGAAGAAACTAAAATAGTGTTCACTTTTTCTACATAAAAATGTTGATTTTTACTTATTGTATTCTAATGCATTAATGATTACATGTTATCTTGTTAAAGCTATTTATTTACAGACTGGTATTGAGTATTACTTCTCAGCATAGATGAAATATTGTCCCTGAATGATGCTTACTTTGGTAAAGGAGCCATGGTACTGTGTCCTCTTTATTCATTGAAAGTCGACTTTCTTCTACTATTTTTCTTCCTCTTCATTTTCATTTCCTCAAGTTAAAAAAAAAAAAAAAAAACCTTCCCATGTAACATGTTCTACGATGTCTAAGATGCTTATTTTCTATTAAGACTCTATTATGTTGATAATTATGTTCCTTGTTATTAAGATTTTATAAATAGAAAACAAAGCAGGGAGTATTGATGAATCCTTAAAGTTAATTAGAAGAGAGTTTTTCAAACTTGATGAACCTAATTTTAAACAATAAACACAATAAAATTAACATGTTTAAAATGTTTATTTCCTTGTTAATTGCTGCATTGATCTCTTCTGCACCAAAAAAAAGTCAAACACAGAAAGATAAGTACTATATGTTTTCACTAATATACAAAAGCTAAAAAATTTTATCTTTAGGAATTACATAACAGCAGTTACGAGCGCTTAGAAAGTGTGTGAGAGGAAGGGATGGCCATTGGAGGGACAATGGGTACAGGGGTGCAGTTGGATAAGAAGAATAGCTTCTAATTTATATAGCACAATAGTATAACTATGGCTGGCAACAATTAATTGAATTTTTCAAAAAAGCTAGTGGTGAGGATTTTGAAAGTTTTGAGCACCAGGAAATAATAAAAATTTTATTTTATTTTTTTAATAATAAACATTTTAAAGGAAAGATATGCCAATTACCCTTAACTGATCACTACACATTGTATACATGTAGTATTTTTCTTAATCACATTTCTCTTACCTATTGAATGCTGAAGAGTGGTAGAAAAGGAGTTCTGTTACTACTCCCAAGGTTGTCCCTAAATTATATAACAGTTATTGAGTAAGTAATTAAGAAATGCTTATTATGTTCCAGGCATTGTACTAATCATTGGGGAAAATAACCATAAGCGTATATGTACATGTTTATATTCAATAGGAAGATATAGAAAAATTTCAGAATATTGCATGAAAAATATTATACAATAAATACAGTGGGCAGACAACAAAGTCTTTTAATGTTCTAGATTTCTCATGGAAGGTGACATCACAGCTGACATATAAAGATGCCCTGGAGATGTTTAGATTTGGGGTCAATGAAGAACAGTCCTTAGCAGATGAAATATAAAGGCCTACAAACAACAAAAGACACACTTTCGTCTCTGAAAATCAGTTTTATATTTTAAGGGTGTTCATGGGTAAAGAAAGGTACTGAAAGATGAGACCTGGGAGAACTACAACATTTGTTTCAGTCTGTATTCCCACTGTTGTGGCCCCAAATACTTAATGACCACAGGTTAGAAGGAAGATTTATTTGCAAACAGTTCTGGAAGTTTCAGTCCATGTTAGGCCAGGTCATGTCTGTGGACTTCAGGGCATGGTGGTGGGATGCAGGGAGTTAAGAGAGAGAGAGAGAGAGAGAGAGAGAGAGAGAGAGAGAGAGAGAGAGAGAGAAGAAGAAGAAGAAGAAGAAGAAGAAGAAGAAGAAGAAGAAGAAGAAGAAAGGAGGAGGAGGAGGAGGACGACGACGACGACTATGACAGAGGGGAGTAGGCACAGCCCTAATGACTTACCTTATTCATCCACACTCTACCTTATCACCCAATAAATCCATTAATCCATCAATGCATTTAATCCCCATGATACCTCTGAATATTTTGGATATTATTGCAGTATTTTGGATATTATTATGAGAGCTAATGAGGGGCCATTAGCATGTCTTAAAGTAGATAAATTAGTATGATTAGATTTTTAAAGAGTGCTTTGTCTGCAATGTGAGGAATAGATTAGAATGGAGAATGGAGACAAGAAGTGAGGCAGGATTCTACTGTGATAGACCAAGATAGTGAGTGAGGATTGTTGCAAAAGTCAGGAGAGGAGGGAAGATGGCTCTTGGAGACATCAGTGTGTGGACATTAAAACTACCATGATTATAGAAATGAAGGAATGTAAGTGTGATGAAAATGAATTTAAAGTTTCAGATTTAGGCAATATAAATGGTAAAACTGAGTTCATAAGAAAGAAGAGAGAGAGAGAGAGATTTAACACTCTACCACTGAACCATACCTCCAGCCCTTTTTCACTCTTGCTAAATTACTACTTCCTGGCTTAGAACCTGTGATCCTATTGGGATTATGGACTGCACTACCAAAAAGAGCAGGCTCTTGAAGAAGGTGCTGAGTTCAATTTTTTTTTTTTTTTTGTGGTACTGGGGATTGAACTCAGGGGCATTCTACCTCCGAGCTATATCCCCAGCCCTATTTTTTATTCTTTATTTTGAAACCGGGTCTCACTCGGTTGCGGAGTGCCTCACTAGGTAGTTGAAGCTGGCCGCGAACCCGAATCCTCCGGACTCAGCCTCCCGAATGCTGGGATTACAAGCGTGTGCCACCACACCCGGCTTGAGTTCAATTTTTGAATGGTAGTTTCAGGGAAACTTTCTGGCAGGTTGCTAAAGAGCAGGTGTGAGACTTAGTAGCGAGATCCAAGTGCAATTGTGAATCATCAGCCAATACATATAATCAAGAATGAGAAAAAAAGAACCAGACAATTGTAAATGTAAAATAAATGCTGAGGAATAGTGGAAACACTATTATTGATGTCATATGGTTTTCAGAGTGGAACTAGATAAATCATTCTTAGAAGCAAAGATCACCACGGTAGAATCAAATCATAAAAAATAAAAGACAAGTGTAAAAAAATTAAATGTCAAAATAAATATGTACCTAGAAATCATCAAACATCAAAATGCCTCATCATAGAAGTGTGATACTATACTTTCAAACATAAACAGGATTACTGTCATTGATATAATGTTATGAACTAAATATCTCCTAAAATGATCTCCAGAGAACACTAATAGATGGCCTTGACACATTCTCTGTGTATTATATTTGTGTGTTGTGATTTAATGTTTGATCATTTGAGACTGTCATCTTCTAATAGATAATAACATTAAAAGGTACAGTTCAACTTGTATACATTGGCTCAGTGTGCTTCTTCACATAAATTAAGTTTTTGCTACAGGTGTAAGTCATTGGTGTAATATCAATGTCAGGGTTTCAGGAATATGGAATTTTTCTATAATAAATGTAAACCATCTTTCCTGTAAGTAGAAGAATCACCTCATGGTTAGAAAATCACCCATGTGGCAGCCAGGTATGGTGTTGCATGCCCATAATCCCAGTACTTGTGAGGCTGAGACAGGTGGATTGCTAGTTCAAGGCCAGCATGCAATAACTTAGTGACCTGTTTCTCCTCTCTCCTCTCTCCTCTCTCCTCTCTCCTCTCTCCTCTCTCCTCTCTCCTCTCTCTCTCTCTCTCTCTCTCTCTCTCTCTCTCTCTCTCTCTCTCTCTCTCTTCTTTTTTGTGTTTCCAGTACTGGAGATTGAATCCAAGGGCATTCTACCTCTGAGTTACACCCCAGCCCTATTTTATTTTGTATTTTAAACAAGTTTTTGCTAAGTTTTTGAGGTTGCCCTCATACTTGCAATCCTTCTGTCTCACCCTCACAAATACTAGGATTACAGGCATGTGTCATATCTGGCTGAGACCTTGTTTCAAAATAAAATGAAAATAAAAAGGGCTAGTGGTATAGCTCAAAAGTAGAATGTCCCTGGGTTTAATCCCCAGTACCACAATATATGCAGGCAGGCAGGCAAGCAGGCAGTCAGGAAGAAGGAGAAATTATTCATATGGCAATTATCAAAAATTAAACCTGGTTATTTTCAGACTATGTTACAAATTTTTTAAAAAATGCTTTGGTAAAATATATCTGCTAAACTGTAGAGAATTATGAAGACTCATGTCCATTATACATTTATTAAATTATTCACTTGCCATATGGCCTTTGAATATTTATGCATTACTTATCTAACAGAATATACCACCCCACCCTTAGTAGTCTTCTATTAGTATACTTCACTTCTTAGTAGACTTCACTTCTCACTGACCCATAGATTCATTTCTCATCTGGACCCATATATGGTCCAGATGCAGAATGATTGTGATCCATGAATACATCTTTTCTACTGTAGCTACTTGTGTGAACTCCCTCTTGATCCAGACACTTATAAAGTAGTGGGCATACCAACAAGCCACATTAAAGAAGACTCTCTTAGAAATAAGGCACTGAATTATTAAAGAAACTGGTGACTTTACATTTTAGAATGCCCCCACGCCAGTATAGTGCTGACATGTAGAACATAATTATCATGAATGATGAAGCTCACTTATATATACATTTTACCTTTTATACCTAGATAAATATAGATATATATGCATATGTTTATTAATCTTTTTTATAAAATTGATTAAGGAAGGAAGTCGGTTTTGTTTATAATAAAGTTTTCATCTCATTTATATGGCATTTGAAAAGATTTTTATTTGGAGTTTGGAGTAGATTACTAGGGTTATATGGCTTTCCATTCTAAACTATTGCTGCAATGGTTTATATATAATATTTTTCTGAGATTGCAACTCGAATCAATATTCAGATAAAGAAAAGAAATACTAATGAGACAACTGAAAGAGTCTCCATTTCCCTCCCCAGACATTACTCCATACTCAAAGTGACTGCAATCTTGTCATCTAAGACTATAGTTTAATACCACCTCATTTAAATGTATATAAAGTAAATAATTAATTATAATTTTTCTAGTCTTTGTGATTGAAACTTGTAATTTTGCATATGTATTATTTCCACTCTTTCCTTTTGTTCATAATTATAGTACTAGGATTCATGTATATGGTTTTAAGTAATTTGTTTTTTTCAATTGTAACTCATCAGAAAATTTCTGAATTTTGTCTACCAGATAAATAAGGGAAAGTTGCCCAATTATTAAATTTCACCGTCTTATGAAATACTAAAATTTAGTTTAATGAGAATTAGTCTTGGTACACAGATTCAGTTGTACAAAAATAGTAACATTAAAAAACATTTTCTATAATTCAGTGCATGTTCTAAATTTGTGCTTTCCTTCCTCCTAGACTTGTTTTACTTCACTATTCTAGGACCATTCAGCAAATTATTAATGAGGATAAACTATTTCTGAGCTGTAAGTCACAGATTCAGGAAGGCTGTGACCCAAATGCCAATTATCCCTATGTTCATACTCCCTTCTAGTCTAAAAACAACCTGTTAATTCTGTGTTATGGTTGGAGTGTAGTAGTTTTCTCTGAGACTACCTATGATCTCTTGTATTCAGCTCCTACATACTCTAACTTCATTAATACCTTTCAGTGATGATAAGCACCATAGCATATGTTACTTTTGTATTAAGAACCTTTACAACACTCTTATTTTCCTCCTCCTACCCAGTCACATGTAACATCATTTCAATTTATGATAAATTTTTCTTCTCATGTGCTTTCAAAATAGTATGTCCTTATATCCCTTTCATTTTACCTTCTTTGAGCAATGTTTGTATGTGTGCATGTGGTACTGGGGATTGAGCCCAGGGACATTCTACCTCGGAACTCTACCCCCACACCAATTTTTATTCTTTATTTTGAAACAAGGTATCATTAATTTTGAGAAGGCCTCACAATTTTACTGAGGCTGGCTAAAAACCTGTAATCCTTCTGTCTATGAGCATCTTTTTGATGCTCATAATTCTTTTTGAGCTTAGACATTTTTCTGGAAAACACCAGTAAGACATGAGGGCAACTTCTGTTTTTTGCTTTCCCACACTCATACATTTATATAATATGATGTTTTAATCTGGGGTGTTCGAACAAGACTAAAAAGATGTGAAAGTACTTTCTTACTCTAAATTTATGTTATTTTAAATATTAAATATCCTTGTATCTTATGAATAATTAAAACTCTCCAAATCCAAAACATAGATTCAATTACTTTACTCCTTCTGAGAGTAGATAGATGATAGATAGATAGATAGATAGATAGATAGATAGATAGATAGATTTTATAAAATTTCAACAGAAAAAGGAGAATTAGGGATGATTAGGCTAACCATCTCCTTCAGAAGGGGAACACTGAGATTCAGAAGGATAAAAAAACCAAACAGAGATTTTAGCATCAGCCCAAACATTATGCCTTTACACACACTGGTTTGATCCCAAACAAGGTATATTGGAATTATATTGATTACATTTAAATTACTTTAAAATAATGGATCATCTCACTTATCATAATGTTTTCCAATTCCATCCATTTTATGTGAAGTGAGATTAGTCAGTCACAAAAAGTAAAAATCGTATGCTCTCCCTAACATTCGGACACTATGGAGAAAGTGGGACATAAGCAGGACACTGGATGAAAAAGGAGAGCAAAGAAGGTGAGTTAACTGAAGGTGATAGGGAGGTGGGGAGGGAAGCACCCTAATGCTCATGATGTACTTTCACAAACATATTGAAGTCAATCACTAAACTGAACTTGAGAAGGGGGGAAATTGGGGAAGGGTTAAATGAGAAATGGGTGCATGTATGCCTTTACCAGCTTGTACTTAACCAAGATGTCTGATTACAATGCACCAATAATAAAAAAAATCTTTATATTAATAATAATGCAGAATTGTTAGCCAGTGCAGTGGTGCAAGCCTGTAATCCCAGCACTTGGGAAGCTGAGACAAGAAGATCACAGGTTTGAGGCCAAACTCACAACTTAGTAAGACCCTCAGCAACTTAGTGAGACCTTAAAAGGCTGTGGAGGCTCAGTTTCATAAGAAAAAGAGGGAGATGGATGGTGGTAATAGTTGTATGAGATAAATTCCTTGAATAGCTGAGCCTCTATACCTATTACACAATGACTCCCTATTTCCCCCTTCCCTATGCCTGTGACAATCACCTCTCCACTTTCTGTTTCTATGATTTTGACTATATTAAGCATCTTATATAAGTGAAATCATATTTTTCTTTTTGAAATTGGCTTATATTACTTAGTATAATTTCCTCAAGGTTCATTGATGTTGTAGTATATGTCAGAATTTTCTTCCTTTTTTAAGGATGAATAATATCCTATTACTTACATATATTGCATTTTTTTTTTTTTTTTTTTTTTTTGGGGGATTGAACTCAGGGGCATTCTACCTCCGAGCTATATCCCCAGCCCTATTTTTTATTCTTTATTTTGAAACCGAGTCTCACTAAGTTGCGGAGTGCCTCACTAAGTAGCTGAAGCTGGCCGCGAACCCGGATCCTCCGGTCTCAGCCTCCCGAATGCTGGGATTACAAGTGTGCGCCACCACGCCCGGCTTACTATATATTGCATTTTGTATATCCATTCATTGATCTGTGGAAATGAGTTGCTTTCATGTTTTAGATACTGTAAATAAAGTTGCTATGAACTTGGGTATACAAAAAAAAAAAAAAGGCTGTGGAGGCTAATGGTGTAGCTTGGTGGTAGAATGCCTTATGTTCAATCTCTCATAAAATAATAAAAAAATCATAATTTGTTAATAATGATTGATAAAGTAATAAAGTAGCTATTAAATACTATAAATATTGTGGTTTAATATTATTCTACTAAATAGCTTATCTATTGAAATACTAACAAGACTTTAAGAAAGATATGCAAATGTTGCTAATCAAATCAGACTCTACCCTTTATTTATTATTGCATCACAATTTAAAGCATAATTTTATTTTATACAACCAACAAAGTTGTCATTCTGGAAAATAGCCTCTATAACATATACTAAGACCATATAAAATGAATTATTATTGCAACTAAATGTGCACTGTGAAATAGGTTAGTAAAACTCTAGCTTAGCTTGCATGCCATATTCTAGTTCTGCTTAACAATTGTAATAAAATAGAAATGATATGGCTATAAGGAATAATGTCAAATTGGAAATAGAAATTACTATATATTATGTCGCCATTTGAAATGAAGCACTGTAGCTTACTGGCAGGAATCTTAATGAGTATCACACTAGAGATATTAAAAACCTATGTTGCTATCTAGTAACAATAAGATGCTCAAATACATTTGCATTGTGTCTATATTTTGATGCTCCCTTTAAAATACTCTTATTTTAATTAACAGGACATTGAAAACCCCCTTGGAAAGAAATTTGAATGTTAAATTATCAATAACTTTCATCAGAAACAACATACAAAAGAAACACAAAAAATTTAAGTGGTTTTGAAATTCTGAACTTGGGGATGTTTCATCTGGTAACGAAATTCAGAAAACCATACAAGATTTGGCCATTGACTCAGTAAGTGGATAGTTAGCTTTCATGGTCATCTATTCCCACCAAATGAGTGAAATATGTAATTGTATTTAAATAGTCAAGCAATCATAAAATTGCTTCTCTATATTTCCGGTACTGCTATTGAGGAATCTAAACATACTTTTTATTATTTAGGATTCTTTAAATTAAACATGTCAGAAATTATAATCTAAGTAAGGACTAAGGTTTTTGGGGGTAGTAGGAGACTGTTGAGATTTTTTTTTAGGGTCCTGAGGATTGAACTCAGGGGCATTCTACCTCCGAGCTACACCCCCAGTCCTATTTTTTATTCTTTTTTTTTTATTTTTGAAACAGGATCTCACTAAGTTGCGGAGTACCTCACTAGGTAGCTAAGGCTGGCTGCGAACCCAGATCCTCCAGTCTCAGCCTCCCAAATGCTGGGATTACAAGCGTGCGTCACCACTCACCCAGCGAGTTTTGAGATTTTGCTAAAAAAAAAGAAAATTATATATATATGTATATATATATATATAATTTATGCATAATATATATAAAATATGTGTATATCTCCAAGAAATTCAACAAATCAACAAAAGACAGAGCTTGAAAAAAATTACATTTGGATCTCAAACAACTTGTTCATCTCATGTGTTTTTCCCTTATTTGAATTGGTTTTATTATTTATTCACATATGTTTACTACATGATAGAAAACTCTATATTTTAAACTTTCTCTGATTTCAAATTTTAAATCCAAGGTATCTAGTAATATCCCAATTTGGGTTCCATCCCCATATGTAGCCAGGGTTTAATTGAATACGGAATGGATGAGATAGTTTCCTTGGATGCAAAAAGTTTGGAGTGGTGAAAGTTTTATTTAAGTGGCTATTGTTCTGAGGAAGAGTGATAGGCAGACCAAATAATTATTGCCTTGCAAGCCTTGTTGTATATGGAATTTAAAGAAACTATCTGTAGGTCTCAGTTTAGGTTAACTCATCCAAAATTAGTTATTGCATATCTATCAAGTATGTTCCAGAAGCTGTGTTCAGAACCTGGGATTCCAGGTGAAAAAACTAACATGTTTCTTGGACTTTCCAGTGTGGAGATGAATAGACCACAGGTAAAGAAACAAATACAAAACTGTCTTGTTGGAGGCCGCATGAAATAAATAGTGGTCGATACGAAGGATATGACTATTTAAAATAATGCAGTCATTGAAGTACTTTCTGAGGCAGTCATTCTGGATTGGAATAAAAAGCAAAACACATGTGCAGTGTTTGAGTTGGGGAAGATTATTTGTAACTAGTGAAGTGCAGAGGAGTCCTAGTTAAGGCAGGAAAAAACAATATGATTATGCATGAACTAAAATGCCTGGAGAATAAGTTTTATTTTGAATGCAATGAGAAGTCTTTGAAGCTCTCATCCATATCTCAAAATTATTTGCCCTGGCTATTATGTGAAGAATGACTCTGGAGAAAGATGAAAGTCTTATTTGGTGATGTGCTGGATGTGGGCACTGAGAGAAGTGAAGAATCTACGCTTACTCCTCATTGGAGGGCTGGGGTAATTAGACAGAAGGTGCTACCAAAAACTAAAATGGAGAAAACTTGTTGATGTGAAAACAATTGCAATAGGAAGAAACCCAGTGTTTGTTAAAGTGCATGACAATATTGAAGTGACAGATAAAAACAAATGGAAAATAAATCTGGTAATTCTATGCACATTTCTGGGTGTTAAAGTGAAGACAGAATGTTTTGATGAACATTAAATCATTGTATTTGGGCCAAGTTGAGTGTTATTATTCTAATCCAATTAAAGAAATTTAAGTTAAACTGACATTATTACACTGGAGAATTTCTTTAGTAACATTTGTTTTCATTAAGTTAACATTTCCCCATTAAGATAAAAAATTGTTCCCAAAATGAATGTATATTTTGTAATATTTTTTGCTTTGCTTTGCTTTGCTTTGCTTGTAGGATTGAACCCAGGGGTGTTCTACCTCAAAGCTATACTACCAGCCCCCCTTTTTTTATTGTGAAGTAAACTCTCACTAAGTTGCTGATGCTGGTCTCAAATCTGCAATCTTCCTGTCTCAGCCTCCCAATTACTGGGATCATGGACATATGCCACAACATCTGGCTTACAATATTATTTTTACTTGTCAGGTAGCTTATTTTGTTATGCTGTATTAATTTATTTCCCAATTTTAGAAAACCTATAATAGGTTCTTAAGTAGAAGGTGGTTTGATTATAGTGTTTGGAGATTGCATAGTTTTAAATTTGCTTTAAAGATGATTATTTTTCTATAACCTTATTTGGAAAATGTTATGGTAAACTATTTCATTTAAATGCATAAATTTTGGATTTTGGATTTCTAACTTTGAAAACATCTTACAAAACAGTATAAAAATAAATATTTAGGTTGCCTTCACATTTTTAATTTTTTCAAACATTTATTTTTATTTATATATGCTGACATAAATATAACACATTTAGAAGTGATTTTTAACTTGTGGAATTTTATATTTAGATAGCAGAGAAATAAATATATTTTAGGTACATTACTTAAAATAGATTTTACACTACACAACACTGTTTAAAGCTCAGGGATAGGAAAAAAGACTATGGTTTAAAAATCTTGAGAATAATGTTATACCCTATGTATTAAAAAATTCAGGCTAAATTATCCATCTGGTTGTCATGGAAATGTGCATTTTTGTCCAATGTGAATCTTTAGAGAGGAGAAAAAAATCTACTTCTTTCTAAGACAAAATGTACTATGACATGTAGCAAACATTTCACTGTTTTAATCAATTTTAAATAAATTTTATTTATTATTTACATTGTAGCTTTTATAACTCAAACAAAAGTTTTATCTATGACATTATATGACAAAATCAAATTATCCATGACATTATATGATTGTTTAGTTTTAGACATCATTTGAAAATTGATTTTACCTTTATAGCAAAATTGCTAATCATTTCTAGAAATATTTCTTTATATCAAATATGTCACCTAGTTAAAATTATTCTATACACATGTAAAGAAAAAAATAAAGTTTAGCATTCATAAATTTCGATTACAACTGAAATTCAATGGTATGTAAATGTAGTTGTCTTTTTTAAAAGGTATATTTCTTTTCACATTTAGTTTTGTCACAATGACATAATTTGGGCTAAAATATTTTTTAATGTAACAACATTGTGGATTTGCATAATATACAATTCACTTCAGAATGTCTGACTGATCAACACAAAGGAAAAAATTGTTAAATAAATACTCTAGAGAATATCCAATCATTCGTTGAAGTCATGGTCTTCAACAAATAATGGTGGGAAAGCTGGTTATCCATTTGTAGAAAAATGAAATTAAATCTCTACCTCTCAGAGAAAAATGAAGAAGAAAAAGGACTTCCAGACAAACAAAATTTGACAGAATTTGTCTTCAGCAGACCCAACCTGCAACCCCCTTCACCAGGCAGTTTCAGAGACAGGGTCTGTGGCAAGCCATTCATTACTAGAGTCTAGACTGATAAACCTGCAGCTTTGGGCAACAGGTGAGCAGGCTTGCTTCCTGGGACAGGGTACAGGCCTGACACCAACATCCACAAGTCATCTGTTGAGATCTGTGCCCTTTTTAATAAACCTCACTCCTTTTCCTTGTTCTTAGCTGCACCAAAGTGACTTAACTTTGCTTATTTTTTCTGTATTCTGTATGAAGTTCAACAGAAGTGGGCCTCTCTGCTGGAGTCCTGAAAGGATAGATGAGTCAGACACTCACTTCACTGCCTTTCCCTACGGGGACATTTTTAGGCCAAGGATCTCTTTCTAGTTGTCATAGTGTGCTGCCCTGGAAGAGATGGTGCAGGTCCTCCACCAGGGTGCTGTAACCT
This sequence comes from Graphiurus murinus, assembly GCA_004027655.1. Lineage (NCBI taxonomy): Eukaryota > Metazoa > Chordata > Mammalia > Rodentia > Gliridae > Graphiurus > Graphiurus murinus. Next base: position 13,511 of record PVLC010006069.1, read on the forward strand.
CTTAAATGAGTTCTGGAGACTTTACAAAGGTATTTCTATCTTTGGATGTTTGTTAAATTTGTTTCTGTGGAAAGACAGGGGCTGGTACCTCATAATCTGCCGTTTACTAAGGTCAGTCCTTTCACATACGCCTCCTTTAACAATGTTCTGTCTTTATGTGGATCAAAGTTGTTGATCTGTATCAGTTTACTTCTCTGTGTAGAATTCTTCATTTTCGTTAGTTTAGCTTTTTAAATTTTTTCTCAATTCATTGGTTGTTCAAGAGT
>PVLC010006069.1:13876-60684 GCA_004027655.1 Graphiurus murinus
ATTCGGGAGGCTGAGACCGGAGGATCCGGGTTCGCGGCCAGCCTCAGCTACTTAGTGAGGCACTCCGCAACTTAGTGAGACTCGGTTTCAAAATAAAGAATAAAAAAAAATAGGGCTGGGGGTGTAGCTCGGAGGTAGAATGCCCCTGAGTTCAATCCCCAGTACCGCAAAAAAAAAAAAAAAAAAAAAAAAAAAAAAAGAGTACATTGCTTAATTCCCATATATTTTCAGTTTCCAAAGTATTTCACATTAACGAGTTCTAACATTAGTGTATTGTTGTTGGAAAAACTACCAGATATAATTTCAGTTATTTGAATTTTGGTGGAACTTGCTTTGTGGTCTATCATATCATCTATCCTGGAGAATGGTTCATCTGCTGATGAGAAGAATGTCTGTTATGTCCATTTGGTCTAGGATGCAATTCAACTATACTGTTTCCTATTGGTTTTCTATCTATATCATCAATCTATTGCTGAAAGTGAAGTGCTAAAAGTCCTCTATTAGCAGAATGTGGTGCTGCACATCTGTAATCCCAGTTCTTGGGAGGCTGAGACAGGAGGATCGAAGGTTTAAGGATAGCCTCAGAAAGTGACTCTCAGCAATGTAACAAAAAACAAAAAATTAAAAAAAAGGTCTTGGGCCGGGCGTGGTGGCACACGCTTGTAATCCCAGCATTTGGGAGGCTGAGACCGGAGGATCCGGGTTCGCGGTCAGCCTCAGCTGCTTAGTGAGGCACTCCGCAACTTAGTGAGACCCAGTTTCAAAATAAAGAATAAAAAATAGGGCTGGGGGTATAGCTCGGAGGTAGAACACCCCTGAGTTCAATCCCTAGTATAAAAAAAAAAAAAAAAAAAAAAAGGTCTTGGATGTCCCTTAAAGGTAGAATGTTCCTGGGTTAACTCCCCAGTAACACACACACACACACGTGCACACACACACACGCGCGCACACACACACACACTCACACTCACACTCCCCTCTTGTTTTGGAATCTATCCCTCCTTTACTTCTGTTAATATTTTCTTTATATGATTACATGATTTGATGTCCCAATATTGGGTGTATAAATATTTAGAGTCATATCCTCTGGCTGAAATGACACCTTTCTCATTACAAAATGACCTTCCTTGTCTCTTTTACTGCCTTTGATTCAAGTCTATTTCTTTTGACATAAGTATAGCTACTCCTGTTTTCTTTTCTTTTAAAATAGTTTTATTTGTGAATTATAGTCTCACCTCATAATGTAGTCTATAGTGATAGTGAAATCCATACACACAGGTTTTTTTTTTTTTTTTTAGATTCAATTTGCATGGGTTATCTTATTCCATTCCTTCATGTTCAGTCTATGCATGTCCTTAGACATGACATGAGTTCTTTGTAAACAATATATAGTTGGGCCTTGTTATTTTTTCAATCCAGTCACTCTGTCTTTTAATTAGAGATGAAAATATTACTATAGACTATAATTTGTTTTCTAGTTTTATCATATTCTTTCTATATATATTGTCTTTTTTGGAGTCTAGTCTACTTTTTATTTTCTCAAATAATGTGTTTTTATTCCTTATTTACTATTTTTGATAATAAATTACCAAAGCTTAATTATAATGAGCTATTTTGAAATGATAGCAACTTGACCATAAATGTAAGAATGGAAACAAATGAACAAAAGAACAAGACAAAACATACTCACAAAAAAATTTCCAGTTGTATTTCTTTCCTCCCCACATTTAAAAATATTTATAATCTATTTTACTTTTCCTACATTACCTATTGTTTAACATATTAATGTAATTATTATTTTTAAATTGTCTTGATCTTAGGTATAATACTAAATACTTGAATTATTTATGCACCCTGCTTACAATATTCTGAATTTGTATTCTGAGTATTCTGAATTTGTACAATTACTTTTAGCAATGAGTTTTATGACTTCCTGTTTTCCTCTTATTCATTAATGTCTCTTTATTTCAGTTTGAAGAACTTCTCCATTTATTGTAGAATAAGTCTGGTTGAGGTATATTCTCTTAAATTTTGTTTGGGAATATATTTCTAGTTCATTTCTAAAGGATAGATCTGCTGGGAACAGTATTCTTATTTGTCAGTGTTTCTCCTTTAGAACTATCTCATTTCACTCTCTCCTAGCCTATGAGGTTTCTGACAAGAAATGTGCAATCCTTAAGGTAAATTTGAACCACCCCTATATGATATTTGTATTTTTTCCTATTATTGCATTGAGAATATTCTCTTTATCTTTTGCTTCTGAGAGCTTGATGATAAGATGTCTTGGGGTAGTCCAGTCTGAATTAAATTTGACTGGTAACCTTTGATCTTTCTGTACCTGAATAGTTCTATCCTTCTCTCTGAGTTGGAAGTTTTTATTATTATTTATTTGGATATGCTTTCTAAGCTTCTGGCATTACCAAGTCCTTTTGAAACCCCAGTAACCCTAATATTTGATCTTTTAATTCTGTACTAAAGTTTCCCTAAACTGTCATCATAAACTGTCAAAGAGGCTTCATTCTTTTTCTTTTGCTCCTCCAACTGTGTCTTTTCAAAATGTCTGTCTTCAAGCTCATTAGTTTTCTCTTCTGGTTGACCTATCCTGCGTTTGATGCCTTCTATTATATTTTAATAAGTTAAGGGGATTTTTAAGCTCAAGAATGTCTGTTGGATATTTACTTATTTTTATTTTGCAGCACTGGAGATTTAACCCAAAGCCTGTACCACTAAGTCTGTACTCCCATTTTTTTGTTAAGTTTCTCTTTTCAGCTTTGAAACATTTGTCTATGTTTTCTTCATGCTCATTTGGCTTTCTTTTCTTTTTTTCTTTTTTTTTTTTTTTTGCGGTACTGGGGATTGAACTCAGGGGCGCTCTACCTCCGAGCTACACCCCCAGCCCTATTTTTTATTCTTTATTTTGAAACCGGGTCTCACTAGGTTGCGGAGTGCCTCACTAGGTAGCTGAGGCTGGCCACGAACCCGGATCCTCCGGTCTCAGCCTCCCGAATGCTGGGATTACAAGCGTGCACCACCACGCCCAACTCTCATTTGGCTTTCTTAAAACTGTTGTTTTAAATGATCTATGTGATCATCTCCAAACACTGATTACTATCTGGTTAGTTTCTGGGACTTATTTTAGGTATTAGGTGAGATTATGGGTTCCTGAAAGCTCTTAATGCTCATTTTCATGAGACATCATCTGGGAATAAAGGACTAGATATTTACTCCAGGTTTACTAATCTGGTTTTGTTTGTGCAGTATTTCCAGAAATTGTGAACAGGCTTCCTGTCTTCTTTGAGCTTGTAGCCACTTCCACTATTTTGGCAGTAGATGGCACCCAAGTACAAGTCTCCTGTTGGTGTCCTATCACTGTTTCAGCACGGGGGAGCATTTCAAGCCAAGGTTTGTTCAAAAACACTGTTGTGTTGTTCAGAAGAAAACAGTAGAGTGCATTTCCACAACCTTTCCCTGGGGCAAAGATATGCCCAGATGTCTCATCTGCAGCCATCGGCCTGTCACTAGGCTCTGTGGGATTCTGTGTGGCTCTGAGCAGAGTAGCCATGAAATGATCAGACCCAGGTTCCTATGCCATGCCTACGGCTATGAATGCCACAAATCTGTCACACCCTGAGCCCAGGTCTTGTCAAAAGAAGAAAAACACTAAGGTTGGACCAAGATCTACACTACTATGGTCTGCCTCTTGCTGAGGTGAACTCATGGCCCAAGACCACTGCAACAAACCACAGGTGATGCTGGCTGGAAAAGTCCAAAAGACTATGGCTGTGCGTCTTTCCCCAACACGGGCACTGTTCCAGAGATTTTGCCCATATGTAGCCTGGGGATGGGGATATTGGGATTTTCCAAGTGTTAAGTTTTCCCTGCTCAGAATTAAATTCCAAGGGAAAAGGTTTGTGTTTACTATGCTGGCCTGGCAAGGGAGATACCATTTGTGTTTACTGGCAAGACTCCAGCAAATGGAGTCTTCTATCACACTATGTTGCCTGCTGTCGGGGTAGTGTTGGTGAAGGCAAACTCTCAGCCACCTAGGTTGACACTAGGCTGTGTCACACCTGAGTTTTACATCTGCAAGGACCTGTGGATTCTCAGGGGTGCACCAGGGCCTATGTCACAGCTGGCAGTGATGTAGAACAAAGCACCCCCGCTAGGGCTCAGGTCTCTGCCCAGTGCCGGTGCAGTTTACGAGCCCAGTCTGAGAACTGGCTGTGCTGCTGAGCTTGGTGGATGAGAGGTACAACAGCTGCTTAGCAACCAAGGCTGGTGTTAACCTGGGTTACAAAGAGTCATAGGGGCCTGCACAGTCTTTGGAGGAGCAAGGGCATGTCCCAGACCTATTCCAAGGCTAGAAAATGCCAGCTGAAACTTGGGACTGTCTCACCACTTCCCAGTTCTCTGCCTGATACTGGGATGATCTATAGGCTGACACTGTGAGTTCTGGCCTGCATATGGGTGCCTTAAGTTTCTACGAGGTGCTTGGTCTGACCATGTGGACCTGGTACTAGATTCCAAAACAAAGCCTTATGTTAGTGTTTGTTTCCTGATCTACAGTAGGTATAGTCTCCCCACTCTTGACACCAATGTTGAAGGAGAGGTGGTGGAGATAGTCAAGGGCCCTTTCACAGCAGAGTCTATGGATATTGACCTGTCAGTAAGGGTGGTGGAGCTTAGTACAGCACTAGGTTTCACTGCAGTAGACCTGACACTGGGTATTAAGTCCAAGAACTGTACTTTATTTTCTCTCCCTTTTCCCAAGCAGGAGGCATCTCTTTCCATGCTGGGCTCCCTGGAGAGTTGTTTACACTGCAACTCTTTCCTCCCTGTCGGGATCCCTCATGTTATGTGGCATTTGGCACTCACAGGCTTGGACCTTTCTTGGTCAAATCTGACCCCTCCGCCCTAGGGAAGGCGGTGGGTGGGTCAAAGAAAGGCCTACCTCCCTCCCTCACAGCTACTGGTGACGAGATCTGCTCCCATTGGCTCCCCTTCCCCAGCTTCACCTCTCTACCTGACCTTCCCATATATTCTATTGTGTGTTCCAATAAAGTTGAGTTCCTGTGGTGCCGCTTGACCGCTGACTGGACTCCTGGCCAGTGCTGGTTTTTTGGGGGGGCTTCCCCGACCCCCCAGGGTTGTGGGGCCGGCTGTGACACTCTCCCTCTCACTCGGCCCCAACAACCCAAGCGGCTGGCCCGCTTCTACTCCTTGTGGCGTGGGACACAACATCAGTTGCGTGGAACGCTACACCTTCCCACCTTCTTCAATATGTCTTTTGATTTGTTATATTAAAAGCTAACACTGTGATGTCTCACTTTATTTTCTTAGTTCTTGTGAAGGTGGTTTGGTGCCCGAGGAGACATTCACCTTGGGATGTCTGTGGAAAGGCTGTCACCAAGGAATCTTCCTCAACCACCATCTTGCTTTGCTTCTGAGTATATTTTTATTACTAGTTTGTTTGTTTGTTTGTTTGTTTGTTTATTTATTTATTTATTTATTTATTTATTGCAGTACTGGGAATTGAACCCAGGGGCATTCTACCTCTCAGCTTCACCCTCAGCCCTATTTTATTCTTTATTTTAAAATAGGGTTTCAGTCGGGCATGGTGGCTGCACACTTGTAATCCCAGCATTAGGGAGGCTAAGACTGGATTATCAGGGTTCGAGGCCAGCCTCAGCTACTTAGTGAGGCCCTCTGTAACTTAGTGAGATCCTGTTTCAAAATACAGAATAAAAAATAGGGTTGGGGGTTATAGCTCGGAGGTCGAATGCCCCTAAGTTCAATCCCCAGTACCGCAAAAAAAAAAAAAAAAAAAAAAAAAAAAAAGGGTCTTACTAAGTTCGGGAGGGCCTCACAAGTTGGTGAGGCTGGTCATGAACCTATGATCCTCTTGTCTCAGCCTCCAAAGTACTGGGATTACAAATGTGTGCCACTACCCCCAACTCTTTATCACTTATTAATAGTGTTTTTTTTAATCCTCAGTACATATTAATTTATAATTCACAATAACAATTTTCTAATTCTTCAAAAAGTCACTAAGATATTGTCCCTTCATTTTTAACACTGACTCATGATAAGATGTGTCCTTGATTTAAAAATTATTATTATTTTTTTTTTTTTTGCGATTCTGGGGATGGAACTCAGGGGCATTCTACCTCTGAGGTATACCCCAAGCCCTATTTTTTTTATTCTTTATTTTGAAACAGGGTCTCACTAAATTGCAGAGTGCTTCACAAATATCGTGTCTTATGTTTCCACCACTCCCCAATAAACACACACTGAGCAAAAGAGTTGCTACTTTTATTTCAAGTATATGACATTCGTGTTCTTTTGATGGAATAATTCCCTGTTATTTCAATCTACTTCAGATCTTTTTTGTGTAAAGGGTTTGTTGTTAGCTAGTGTAAACGATAGTTGCAACATTAGAAGTCTACTGTGTCTCCCAAAGACATGCTCCATTTCATAGGCAGTGTAAATATCATTGTCACAAAATGCATTTCAGATCTATTTTGTGGATCATGTTTCACTCTATGTTCTGACACTGTAAAATTGTTCAAATGTTGTATGTTAGACTTCTACTTCTCTCACATAAAGACATATTGCACAAATGATTTGCTACTCTTAATTCACTTTTATGACACTCCTATTACATTGATTGTCGCTGAAACAATTAACTGTTATTTCAATTGATTTCTGGTCTCTTTTGTGTATAGAGAATGTGGTTCTCATGTAATCATGTATATAACTTTGGATATACTCAGCCTCTAACATTTTCTAGGCAAAATCATTCTTAATGTCATAAAAGCTACTTAAGATCTAATATTGTATACTATTATTGGGTCTATTATTGGGTACTTAAAGTACTATTATTGAAGTATCTATTACTGTATTTGAAGTATCTATTATTGGGTATTTGAAGTACTCAGTTTACCTCTACTGTGTCTCCCAAAAACATGCTCAATTTTTTAGGCAGTATAATTATCATTTTCACAAAACATATTTTAGATCTATTTTGTGGATCACCTTTCACTCTATGTTCTGTCGTTGTAAAGTTGGACAGATGTTACATTTTAAATTTCACATAAAAACACACCGCTTAAATGAGTTGCATCCCTTATTACACATATATGACACTAGTGTTATGTTGATGAAATAATTAACTGTTATTTTAAATGACTTCAGGTCTCTTTTGTGTATAGAGAGTGTGGTTATCATGTAATCATAGATAAAACTTTGGACATACTCAGCCTCTAACATTTTCTTGGCAGGATCAATCTCAATGTCAGAAAACTGATTTCAGCCAGGCATGGTGGTGCACGCTTGTAATCCCAGCATTTGGGAGGCTGAGACTGGAGGATCCGGGTTCGCAGCCCGCCTCAGCTACCTAGTGCCTTACACTCTTTTGTGTAAAGGGAGTGTGTTTCTCATGTAATCATAGATAGAACTTTAGATACACTCAACCTCTATCATTTTCTAGGGAGGATCAATCTCAATATTTCAAAACGTATTTCAAATCTATTTTGTGGGTCATCTTTCGCTCTTATATTCTATTGCTGTATATTTATTCAAATGTCAAGTGTTAGATTTCCACCACTCTCCAATAAAAACACAGTGCACAAATGAGTTGCTACTCTTATTCCACTTATATGACACTCATGTTATGTAGATGGAAAAATTAACGATTATTTCCAACAATTTCAGGTCTCTTGTGCATGGGGAGCATGATTCTCATGAAATCCTAGATTAAAATTTTTATATACTCAGCCTCTAACATTTTCTGGGCAGGATCCATTGACTTAATTACTCAATTTCAGTATACTATCTGAATGTTTTACAGTTTTGAAGGTTTACTTCTGTGAAGAGCAAACCTGTGGAGTATGTGCTGTTCTTAATGTCTTTTGTTTTAGAGACCACACTCATTTCCACAGGTGCTCATGAGACAGTTGGTGATCCCTATGAAGAACAGGACCTCCTAATGATTAAGGGAGTAAAAATCTCCCATGGTGGAATGATAAAGGCAATCTAGCTCTTCATCTTTTGGTATTAATGGTTATACCAGAAAATTAAGAGCTAAAAAAGGGAACCAGTCTTGAAGGGTATGGAAGAAAGCACACCTGGAGATAGGTGGTTGGGAAATCTGTTCAGCATTCTATGTGGTCAGCAGAGATACCAAGAATGAAGAACCAAGAAAAAAAAGGTCACTAAAATCAAACCCACTGATACAAAACAATAGTCTGCCTTGTTCTGAAAATAATATTAGTGATTCTTTCAGATGATAAGGGGAAAAGTTGTTAAGGGGCAAATGCATGTGTAGAATAGTCATTAAAGTAACCTGTAGCTAGCATTAACATAGTAAAAACCACATCCCAAGTCAGAGTTGTAATTTGGTAATGAGATATGTGTCATATGAAAAGGAATAACGAAGAAGAACATAGGTGCATCTAAAACCCCCCTGCTACATGTGATGACATCAAGAGAATGAGTCTCTGCCTACCTGTAGCTGTGCACATTTGTCCTTTGTTTGAGTCAGCCTAACTCTAAGTCAGTGCTGTGTCAGGAGTTCCGAATCCCAATAAAGCCTTGCCTGTATATGAGTTTTTTAAGGTTTAGTTTCATTTTCACTTGCCACAGCTCCTTAATAGCTGGATCTTTATCAAGGCTGGGCTCACTGGAGTCCTGCAAGGCAGACGATTCCAAAAGAAGGAATGCATGGCATATCCTATTTTGCATTATGTTATATTCTGGAAATTTGGGGTGCTTTGGGTTTTGCTTTTACTTTAATTATAAAAGAAAATTTCTTAGAAACAGAGGGTGGCCAGATGGATAGTGATTTATTAATATTAGCTGAAAAGGCAGTGCCTCGAGACAACCTAATTCATTAACCTCTTACAAACATTAGTCAAGAAATAGGCTTTGCAAGTTTATCTAAAATAGTTACTACAAATAGTCTTTGCCTACTCCCACCTTGTCTCCCTGGAATTTCACTGGATACATTAACCCTCTAGCTACCTGAGATAAAGGTAAGAACATTGCTTAAAGGAGCTAAACAAATAGTAAAGATTTAAACCTATGGAAAGTAATTTTTATATATGTGTTGTATTTTTAAGAATTTTTATGTACTAAAACAATTTTTATATACCTGTTGTATTTTGTAACCTTGACTGGTTGAGGATGACCTTTGGAGGAACAGGTCTGTGGATGTTCCTCTTCAATAGTAAAAAATAGTATAAAATAGCTAACAAACATTTTTTGTTATTGATACATTGCAATCAAACATCTTTGCTAAGTACAGGTTGGTAAAGGCATACATGCACATATCTCTTATTTAACCCTTCCTCAATTCCTGCCCTATTCCCTCCCTTTTCCCTTCTTCTTAAGTTCAGTTTAGTGATTGACTTTGATATATTTGTGAAAGTACATCATGTGCATTGTGTTTCCCTCCCCCCCATCACCTTCAGTTAAAGTCACCTTCTTTGCTCATCTAAGGTTTCTCCTTCTTCATCCAGAGTCCCTCTTATGTCCCACTTTCTCCCTACCTTCTGCATATTAGGGAGAGCATATGATTTTTTACTTCTTGTGACTGACTAATCTCACTTAACATATGTTTTCCAGTTCCAGCCATTTCCTTGCAAATGACATGATTTTGTTCTCCTTTATGGTGGAGTAAAATTCCATTGTGTACATATCCCATAGTTTTCATTTTATAAATTCTACAGGTTTTGACAAATGTATGATGTAATTTGTTATATTATCATTATACACACTATAGTATCACCACACTAGAATTTCCTTGTACTTCACCTAATATATGCTTCCTCACTCCTAACCTTTCCAAATCCTGACAACCTCTGATCTTTTTATTGTTCCTAATTTTGCTCTTTCCAAATTGTTATATAATTTGGATCATCCAGTCCTTTCAGACTGGTTCCTCTCACTTCTCCATCTGCATTTAAGGTTCTTCCACTGTATTTTGAAGACTTCGTAGCAAATTTTCTTTCATTTTTGAATAATATTCCAGTATGTGGATTTACCATATTGAAAGGTTTCATGATTTTGTTAACTATGAATAAAAATGGTACAAATATTCACAGATAGTTAGCTGGGGTAGTGTCTCCTTAGATTCTATATACACATATGGTAGCAATCAATCATTGAAATTTCAGGTGTCTAGATGAAATGAAATTGGATAGAACCATAATGAATTAACAAATGAAACATGCTTGTAAAATTTATTCTTCATTACACAGACATTCTGTAACTTTATAGCATGCTTACAACAATCATGAACAATTTATACAGCTGTTATGTAATTTCTGATAACTCTCATCATTTCTCCTTCATGAATGAATCAATCCATAACACTGAGAATTTTATTCATTTTCATCTTAAAATGCATCACATTACGTTAATCAATGGGATGTAATTCAGGAATTAAATGATTAATATGATTTGATACACAAAATCATTTTTGTGTCATTAAACATGAGACTAATACTAATTATTCATTTGACCATATTATATTCTTCTATTCTCCTTGGACTTCTGTATTTACATAGATTGTTCTTCACTTTTACATAAACTCTTTCTATAATGTGATTTCAAATATTTTATAGTGTTAGAGGGGTCATGTTATTTAATTAATTGCAAAAGAACAGAACTTAGTTTTTCTTATGTGGAACCAAGTCAATTATTCTCCATTATTTCAGCTTTTTAGTTGAACTATATGATTTTTAGTTTGACTATATGATTATACCTGGCATTTATATTTATGGTTTTTATACTTTTATTGGTGCAATGAAATTATACATCATAGTGAGATTAAAGGTGATACAAACATACATGCATACACACATCATTTGGTGTATTTATGGGTTTAAAATACTTTTCTTCACATGATCTTATTTAATTTGCTTTTCATGATTCATATTAGTGAATTTCTTGAGCAGCTAAAACATTTTAGTTATCAAAAATTCTTAAATCATAGTATAGGTATATAATTTATGGTAAAGATGACATTATAGTCGTTTCACTGATGAAAAAAGAGACTTTGAAGAGTCACATCCAGTGCTAAAGAAGAATAAATTAGTAGGAGATGGAGCATGAATACATAAACAGGATTCAATTACTTGTTCCAGATCTTTTTTTTTTTTTTTTTTTTTTTGCAGGGTTTTATGTACAAGTCGAAATATTTCAAATCACCTTCAATAAAAAAAAGTTATCTGTTTCCTAAAATAGCCACTATAGGATTCAAATCCTCATTACATTGGCTTTTTAGCTTTGGAAGCAAGTACAGTCATTGATGGCAGAAAAGGGCTCTGCTTGCTCAATTCAATCGATTCTTGAAGTTTCAAAAGGTTCTGCTACATGATTTTTGTACACAAGAACTATGAAAATTGGACAAATAATGAGCTTGGAGGATAGCTGCTATTATTTGTTTTGATATGATTTCAGGAGAAATTCAGAGGTGCTTTTTCAATTAATTCCTAGATTAGTTTTAGAAAGCTCTAGGGAAAATAGATGATTAAGTTAACCAAGAATATTGAAGAAATCATTCACAGAAGCAAAGCCATAATTTAATTTCCACTTAATAAGGATTTTCTTCATTTTAAAATTTCTATTTGATAGTTTCTTTTGTTAGATACTAGGCAATTCTGACCTTTTATTTGTATTTGGGGCATAAAAAAGGAATATTTAAAATCTAGATATAAATATGAAATAACTTATCTGTTTATTGCTTAAGTTCTTGTTTTAACAAGGATTGCATAAAAAGAAACATTTCATTTTTATTTAAAAAGTTATCATAAAATTATAAAAATTAAGACAGCTGTGTTTTAGAATGTCCTGCATAGAGGTGTCTGGGTTTTTTTTCCCTCTAATTGTGATGATAGTCTATAAGTCGGAAAGGGGTTTTAATACTTATAACCATATTATATATTCCAGAAGTGAAACATATTTCTATTTGATAGACACTAGTAATTTTAAGGGTTATTGATTTTAAGTTCCTAATGACATAAGGTTATAAGGATAAAAGAAAAAATATTTCCATTACAAATAAAATGAGCTTCATTTTTTCATATGTAGTTAGAGACTATTATCTAATAAATAAATTATTGCTATTATTTTGAGACAATATTTTAGACACTACAGTGAATATAAAGAAGTATATAAAAGCATTTATTTTCTCAAATATCTTAGATGTTGTTAGAAATACACTGTTGTCACTTCCAGGTCTAGATTTCCACTAAAGAATTGTTTTATCTGGGTGCATGTCTGTAATCCTAGTACTTGAGAGTCTGAGAAAGGAGGATTGCAGGTTCAAGGACAGTCTCAGCAACAAAGAGATATTCTCAGAAACCTAGCAAGACAAAACAACCATAAAAAAAGAGGGCTGGGATTGTATCTCAGAGATATAATGATCCTGGGTTCAATAACACACACATTTATTTTGCCAATTTTCATGTTAGGCATCTGGAAACACACCTTAGGTAGAGCTTCCTGTGGTTCATGTCTCTCTCAAGGTACCATCAAGGTATGAAGCAGGCTGAAAACATCTCAAAGTTATAGAGGATTTAGAAGTAGACTTTGAGCTCATTCAGTGGAATTTAATGGCCAGTCATCCATATTTACAATTTTTGTTAAAAACATTAATTCCTTGCTATATAAATCCCTTGTTACAATATGATAGCTTGTTTAATCCAGAATGACGAGAGATTATATAAATAGGTAAATAGGTGGTAGCTAGATAGATAGATGATAGAATGAAAGATTGATAAGTAGATAGAAGTTAACCTTTGAAGCCCCTCACATCCTAGTCATTAGAAAAGTGAATCAATAAGTCCAGTCTTCACTCCTGGACAAAGCATGCTGTCCAAGGTTGTAAATACTAGAAGGTGGGGATAATGGAGAATTATGTTAGAGATTTTTTACCACGATCACGGAAATAGTCACATGGTAAAAGAGATACAACAGTGCAGTGGAGTGAATCATGATTTTATCACTGATTTTGAGAATGGTAAAAAAAATCAACATAAATTATATATATAGTTCCTTCACAAAAAGGGGAAAAGGGAGAGGATTCCTTGAGAAGCAAAAACAACTGATATCCAGTTTATGGAACACTAATAATGACTGTCTTGCTCAAGTGAATTGTTTGGCTCTGAAAAGACTGGGTAGAGAGGAAATTTGTATTATGGAAGATCTTGATATTTGTCCTTTATCTTTTAAGCAATCCAGTTTTGTTTCTGCCTGCATTGAAAGAGAAGAATGATGCTATGAATGCTGTGTAACAGAAAATTGATCTGGTAGGGGAAGCAGAAAAGATTGCAAGGAAGAGTGGATGAAGGTAATTGAGTTAGGTGGCTACTGCAAGGGTGTTAGGTGTGATGATAAAAATGCTTGATGAGGCTTTCTAACTGTGAAAATATGAATTGAGGAAACATGTGAGAAGTTCTTCAGGGAACATTAGCCTGCCTTGTTAAGGACCAGATGACAGAGTAGGGGAGTTAAAGTATCTTGTAACAGGGATGTCAAGGGAAATACTCAACTGGAACTAGGTTTTTCTTGTTGCAACATAGGAGATTTTAAAAATCTCTTTTTGCTCATCATTTCTTTCTTATGTGTGAATATTCTTCAACATAAGAGAATTTATTTTGTGTTTGCAAAAATTCATTTTATTTTCAATTTATTTCCACCATACTACCTTAGGAGTGTTAACTCTACCATATAATTATCTGTTCCATATAAAGAACTTCCCTAACTCCTAATTTTTTTAGGTGGAAGATTTTGTGGATCTTTAAGAACTTCATCAGATGTAGGACATACTTTATGGATTCTGACTCATAGGAAATCTGTCATCCTAAACTTGTAAGTATGCTACCCCACTAATCCTGATGTATTGTCATTGAAATCAAGCATCCCATTTTTATTTTTTCCTCTCAATACATCTTTCCCATGAGATTCTTTACCCTTTGAAAAATAGGCTCTTCATGGGCCTACTTTACTCATGTACCAGACACATCCAGATACAGTGATGTTTTGATGTAAAACCAGGTTAGACTTACATGGTCCTTTTGTTCTGAAGTGATTATGCTCACGTTTTACTGTATGGAGGCTTCAAATAAACAAAATGTGTGAAAGTATTTTTAAGACAATGAACCATGAATATACTATGAAGGATTATTGTTTAATTTATTGATTATATTTTGGTGCTATACAAAGTAATCTATCTTTCTAATATTGATGCTTGGGTACTGGTATAGATGAGGAATTACTTGGTTTATAATCTGACCAAGATTGGAAGACAGACTCAAGATTTCAAACTTCAATTAATTATGGGATTATGAAATTTACTGAGACTGTGTCTTGGGCCCATGATAAATACGCTCAAGTGAGTGTACTATGCCATTTCTGTCTTCTCAGTGACCAGGAATAAAATGGATGCAGGCATTTTAAGAGACCTTATTTGGGTAACAAAGGTGCCAAAACAACCAAACAATTCTTTACAATATCACTGCTTCCTTTTACTGTGCAGTGATTTGGACAGTAATGGACAGAATGGTTTGAGGATTCTACTTTTTTGGGTGGCATGACATGCCTGAGGGCTTTCTTGAGTGGCAATCTCAAATTGCTCACGAAGGACAATATTAAACTAGCTTCCAGATTTCAATAATGGAGATCACTTTGACATTTAGACACACTGGGCTTGCTGATGGTATGTCTGCATACTTTTGCATGATTTAATATGCTAAATAAGTCACTAACAAACAGAAAATAAAAGTTGAGCAAAAATAAAATTTTCCACTTGATTGAAGAGGATGATGATGATTTACACTTCTATTATTATAGAGGTTATTTAAAGATTTATTTTAACTAAAATGAGGTGAAAGGAAGACAGACAAAATAGTAAGATTTAAAAAATCTCTGCAGTAGGAAAGCATAGAAGACAAAGTCAAGCAGATGGACTCCGCAGTTCAGGAAGTCATCTTTATATTATTGTGTTTTCGAAATGAACATTTAAATATTGCCCTCTCATGTAATCATTCTTCTCTTTATTTACTTGTTGATCCTTGCCACGTTAATGACTTTAGCCTTAAATATTTTGCAGGAATGGTGCATAGTGCTCCAGGGTTCTGATTGCTTTCATCCTCTTTTTTCTTCTCCTGTCTTTAAGGGAGTCAGTGCAGTGACTGAAAATGGGCCCCACTGACTGTATATATTGTCTTGACCCATCTGGAAATTTTACACAAGAAACTGAGTCTAATTCTTAATTATACAAAATAAATGACCATATTATAAGATGAATACCATCAACAAATCCAATATTGTAATCACTTTGTAGTATCAAAAAATAATGAAATTAAGGTAATGAGGGAAATGAATCTGTACTGAACTAGAAAGTCCCATTTGATTGCAGTTGGTTACTTTCTTTTTATTTCTATTATTTTCTAGCCCTGCTACCCAGAAGGCAGCTGTATTGAACTGTGCTTGACTTATGTTTGCACTGAATTGAAAGTATAATATAATACATATTTAATCCATAAATAGGAGGTTGGAGTGAGTTCTAAAGTTCTTCATATTTCAAGATGATTGTTTTATTTTGAGCAAATATCCTCAAAGGATAACTGATATTAAAATCATGATTTCTCTAGTTTCTGAGTGTTCTTATTTTGAAAAAAAAAGTCAGACATCATCATAATGCAACCTATTTGATGTCCATACCAAAATAACATGATGGGTATTTGGCTCCCAGCCTCTGTCCAGCAGCTGCTGTCAAGTGGAGGCTTGCTCTTCGAGGTGGGTTGGAGTGCTAGAGGGTGGGAGAATTCCACTACTCTTAAGGTGCACTCTCATTAGAACAGGTGTATAAAATGGGTACCAACTAATTTGGAGATTCAGAGTTTCAGCCATTGCCTTAGAAATACCAACCAGCTGTGAGACTTAGAATTGTCTCTTCTCATATTTAAGTGCAATATATCAGATTAGAACAAACATTGGTGTTCCTAGACAGATTGGAATTTACAGCTGATTCCCCAAACTCTAGGATAGATGCCTGTGACTCTCTGGTCATTTCATTACCCTTATAATTAAACAGCCTTGCATTCCATATAAATGAATTTTGGTTCCCAGTGCCACAAGTTGATGGGGTTTTACTCTACTGGTTTGGAGGTATACAAGATTTTGCTAAAGGAACATAGGTTTGATTTAAATCTTTGCAGGGTTGGCAAGAGTAGGCTAGCATGCCATAGCAAATGCTGATCTATTTAACCCAAGTGAAACAAAACATGCAGGTTACTGAAAACATGAAATACTTTGTAGAATTAGAATATTTTATTTCACTTAAGGGCTCAGTGCTGTGTAAGAACCTTTCTATGATTGGCACTTTCATTTTACTGAACTATTTTTGGCTTAAGCACATTTCACTTCCCTATTTTTGGCTCAAGCACTGTGATTAGGAGCTAACATGAGAATTATCTATCACTAACTACATTGGGCAGTAAACTTGTATAGGAAGAAATGTCAAAAAGCTTTCAGAAATGCATCAGTCAAGGCACAACGTGTTATAATTATACCTTAAAATTATCTGAGATGCTTGTTATAGTTCGGAATTTCTTGAATCAACTTAAGACAAGCTAATATATAAATCTTGTAGTGTTAATGTTTGTTCTAAACAAGTTACACACTGTCTCTACTCCTTGCGAAGTTGATAAAATTTAATTAAACTTCAGCATTGAGATTGTTGGTGCTATGATTTTTACTTATTAAACTTAAATTTGAATACCAGAAATATACCTTTAGTTCTAAACCCTGTAGAATTTCACTTGTTTTCTGCTATATAGAAACTTTAATATTTAGGAAAAGTAAGTATAAAAGAACTTTTACATGATTATATATATTTTGTAAAATATATATATATATATATACACTAAATTATATTTATGGAAATGTTATTTAGAATAAATACTTTGGTAAGAGGAAAAATGAGTATAATTTTTCAATGTTAAATGAGAGTAAAGAATAGCAGTAAGGATTCATTATAGTTATGGTCATTTTATTTTTAAACATACTTTATAATTTTTGCCATTAAAATTGATTACTGGAAAGCAACAGCAGGTTATAATGAACACTATTACCACATGTATTTTAGTCTTTAAATTCCATGTTGAATCATAAGGAACTAGTCCTGTTTGGAAAAATGACTGAATTTAATTCTGAAGTAGGAAATACACAGGGTGGGCCTAAATAGAACATGAACTTTGGGCTAGAACAAAAAATGTAAAACACGATTCTCTGAAGTGCTTTTAGCATGAATGGATGTTGGATCTTATCAAATGCTTTTTCAGCATCAATTGAGATAATCATGTGATTTTTGTCTTTGATTCTGTTTATGTGGTGAATTACATGGATTGTTTTTCATATGTTGAAGCAGCCTTGCATCCCTGGGATGAACCCGACTTGGTCATGGTGTATAATTTTCTTGATGTGGTTTTGAATGCGCATTGCTAGTATCTTGTTAAGCAGTTTTGCATCCAAGTTCATCAATGATATAGGCCTATAGTTTTCTTTTCTTGAGCTGTCTTTATTTGGCTTTGGTATTAATGTGATGTTGGTTTCATAGAATGTGTTTGGGAGGGTCCCGTTTCTTTCTATTTCACAGAATAGCTTGAGGAGTATTGGGATTAGCTCTTCTATAAATGTTTTACAAAATTCACTTGGAAAACCATCTGGCCCTGGGCTTTTGTTTGATGGTAAATTCTCTATTGCTGTTTCTATCTCTTTGATTGTTATTGGATGATTTAAGTTTTTGATATCATCTTCACTCAATTTAGGAGGGTTATATATGTCTAGAAATTTGTCAATTTCTTCTAGATTTTCCATTTTGTTGGAGTATAGGTTTTCAAAATAGTTTCTGATTATCCTCTGTATTTTCATACTGTTGGTGGTAATATCACCCTTTTCATCTCTTATTTTGGTAATTTGGGTTGATTCTCTCTTTCTTTTGGTTAGATTGGCCAATGGTTTATCTATCTTCTTTATTTTTTCAAGAAACCAGCTTTTGGTTTTGTTGATCTTCTGTATTTTTTTTTATTCTCTATTTCATTAATTTCCGCTTTGATTTTCATGATTTCCCATCTTCTGCTGGATTTGGGGTTAGACTGTTCTTGTTTTTCCAGTGCTTTGAGCTGTGTCATTAGGTTATTTATTTGGTGATTTTCTGTTCTTCTTATGTGGGCACTCAGTGCTATAAATTTTCCTCTCAGTACTGCCTTTAAGGTGTCCCAGAGGTTTTGATATGTTGTGTCTCTGTTTTCATTGGTTTCTAGGAATTTTTAAATTTCTCTCCTTACTTCTTCTATGACCCAGTCTTCATTCAGCAGTGTGGTGTTCAGTCTCCATGTGTTTCCATGGTTACTTTGGGTCTTCTTGGAGTTTATTTCTAATTTCACTCCATTGTGATCTGAGAAGATGCAGGGAATTATGTTGCATTTTTTTGAATTTGCCAGTGCTTGCTTTGTGGCCCAGAATGTGGTCTATTTTGGAGAAGGTTCCACGTGCAGCTGAAAAAAATGTGAATTCAGCTGTAGTTGGGTGAAAGAGTCTATATGTGTCTAATAGGTCCATTTGGTTTATGGTATTCTTTAGGTCTGAGGCATCTCTACTGACCTTTTGTTTAGAGGAATGGTCTAGAGATGTAAGAGGAGTATTGAGGTCTCCTAGTATTAGTGTATTGGGGTCTATGTGTGTCTTTGTAGGCAATATACATTAAGCCCACAGCCAATATCATATTAAATGGAGAGAAATTGCAAGAGTTCCCACTAAAAGCAGGAACAAGGGAAGGATGTCCATTATCACCTCTTCTGTTCAATATAGTACTTGAGACTCTAGCCAGAGCAATAAGGCAAGAGAAGGAAATCAAAGGTAAAAATAGGGAAAGAAGAACTAAAACTATCCCTTTTTGCAGACGACATGATATTATACTTAGAAGACCCAATAAACTCAACCAAAAAACTTATAGAACTGATCAACAAATTCAGCAAAGTGTCTGGATACAAAATCAATCTTAAAAAATCAGAAGCTTTCCTTATGCCAACCATAAATCCACTGAAAAAGAAATCCAGAAAACAATTCCACTCACAATAGCACCCCGAAAAATAAAATACTTAGGGATAAACCTAACCAAGGAGGTAAAAGACCTCTATAAGGAAAACTACAAAAAGTTGAAGAAAGAAATCAATGAAGACCTTAGAAGATCTCCCATGCTCTTGGATAGGCAGAACAAATATCATCAAAATGGCCATCCTCCCAAAACTGATCTACAGATTCAATGCAATACCCATGAAATTACCAAGGGTGCTCCTCACAGACATAGAAAAATCAGTCCTTAAATTCACCTGTAAAAACAAAAAGCCCAGGATAGCCAAAGTAGTTCTTAGCAACAAGAACCATGCAGGAGGTATCACAATACCTGACTTCAAACTCTACTACAAAGCCATAGTAGTAAAAACAGCTTGGTATTGGCACAAAAACAGGCACACAGGTGAATAGAACAGAATAGAAGTCTCAGAAACAGACCCACAGACTTTCAGTCAACTGATTTTTGACAAAGGAGCCAAAAATATACACTGGAAAAAAGATAGGCTCTTTAACAAATGGTGTTGGCAAAACTGGTTAACCATATGCAGGAAAATGGAAATAAACCCCACTTTCTCACCCTGCACAAGAGTCAACTCAAGGTGGATCAAAGACCTGGAAGTTAGGCCAGAGACCTTGCACATACTTGAAGAGGGCATAGACCCAACACTTCAACACATAGGCATAGGTAGAAACTTTCTCAACAAGACCTCAAAAGCACAAGCAACCCACAGGAAGATCAATACATGGGGTTGCATTAAACTGAAGAGCTTTTGTGCAGCGAAGGAAACTATCAAGAACCTAAACAGAGAGCCTACAGAGTGGGAGAAGATTTTTGCCAGTTACTCTTTGGATAGAGGTCTAATATCTAGGATATACAAAGAACTCAAGAAAATCACAGCTAAGAAAGCAAATAACCCAATCAAAAAATGGGAAAAGGATCTAAATAGACACTTCACAAAAGAAGAAATACAAATGGCCAATAAATGTATGAGGAAATGTTCAACATCATTAGCAATCAGAGAGATGCAAATCAAAACTACCTTGAGATTTCACCTAACTCCAATCAGAATGGCAATCATAAAAAACATGAACAACAACAACTGCTGGCGAGGATGTGGAGAAGTGGGAACTCTAATACACTGTTGGTGGGATTGCAAACTAGTGCAACCACTTTGGAAAACAGTATGGAGGATCCTCAGATGAATGGGAACGAACCTACCATATGCTCCAGCAATACCACTTCTGGGTGTCTACCCAAAAGAATGGAAACCAAGCTATCAGAACGACGTATGTGTATCTATGTTTATAGCTGCACAATTTACAACAGCCAAAGTATGGAAGCAGTCAAGATGTCCATCGACAGATGAATGGATTACAAAACTATGGGATATGTACACAATGGAATTTTACTTAACCATAAAGAAGAATAAAATCATGTTATTTGCAGGGAAATGGAAGGAACTGGAAAACATTATGTCAAGTGAGATTAGCCAGTCACAAAGAGTAAGGAAGCATATGTTCTCTCTAATATGCGGATGCTAGGGAGAAGAAGGGGCATAAGAGGGTCTCCAGATGAAAAAGGAGAGGCCCTCGATAAACAATGAAGTTGATTTAACTGAAGGGGTTGGCGGGGGGACACTAATGTATATCAAGGTCACTCACTAAACTGAACTTGAAAGGGAGGGAGGGTGAGGGAGTGGGGTGGGAATTTGGGGAAGGGGTCAAATGAGATATGTGGGCACATATATCGTTATCAGTTTGTACCTAACAAAGATGTATGCTTACAATGTATGAATAATAAATAAATACATGAATAAATAAATAAATAAAAATGTAAAACACAAGTGGGTCTGAAAAATGTCCCAACTGATTTGGATAAATCA
Organism: Graphiurus murinus; assembly: GCA_004027655.1. Classification (NCBI taxonomy): domain Eukaryota; kingdom Metazoa; phylum Chordata; class Mammalia; order Rodentia; family Gliridae; genus Graphiurus; species Graphiurus murinus. Next base: position 34,903 of record PVLC010006069.1, read on the forward strand.
ATAATCTAAAATCTATTAGTTCAAAATGATTTTCAAAAAAAGAAAACAGCACGAGAAAGCCCAAGATGGCATCTGAGTGAAACACTTCTCCTCAGTCTCTGTGAGCTCAAATCAAATCTGCCATAAAAGCAGCTTCTTGACAGAAGAAAAAAATCGACATCAATACTCCTCTCACATCACTACACTAATCTTCTAGACAATAGATCGGTAAAAATGCCTCAAAGCTGAAGAATACCATAAACTGAATGGACCTAGTAAACACATACACAATATTTCACCCAACTACAGCTGAATTCACATTTTTCTTAGCTGCCCACGGAACTTTCTCCAAAATAGACCACATTCTGGGCCACAAAGCGACAACTGGCAAAAACTTATCCCTTTTTGCAGATAACATGATACTATACTTAGAAGACCCAACAAAGGCAGTCATAAAACTTAGAGAAATGATCAACAAATTTAGCAAAGTGTCTGGATATAAGGAAAACTATAAAAATTTGAAAAAAAAATTGATGAAGACCTTATTATCATCAAAATGGCCATCCTGCCAAAAGTGATCTACAGATTCAATGCAATACCCATGAAATTACCAAGGTCACTCCTCACAGACATAGAAAAATCAGTCCTTAAATTCATTTGGAACAACAAAAAGCCCAGATAGCCAAAGTAGTTCTTAGCAACAAGAACCATACAGGAGGTATAACAATTCCTGACTTCAAACTCTACTACAAAGCCACAGTAATAAAAACAGCATGGTAGCTGGGCATGGTGGGGCACACTTATAATCTCAGCATCTAGGAGGCTGAGAATGGAGGATCTGGGTTCTTGGGCAGCCTCAGCTACCTAGTGACTCCCTCCGCAACTTAGTGAGATCCTGTCTCAAAATGAAGAATAAAAATAGGGTTGGGGGTATAGCTCAGAGGTAGCATGCCCCTGAGTTCAATCCCCAGTACAGAAAAAAAAACCAAAAAAACAACAACAACAAAAAAAACCAGACACATGTCCCAATGGAGCAGAATAGAAGATTCAGAAACAGATCTACATGTTTACAATTGATTTTTGACAAAGAGGCCAAAAATATACACTGGAAAAAAGGTAGTCTCTTTAACAAATGATGTTGGCAAAACTGGTTAACCATATGCAGGAATATGGAAATAAACCCCACTTTCGCACCCTGCACAAGAGTCAACTCAAGGTGGATCAAAGACCTGGAAGTCAGGCCAGAGATCTTGCAGCTACTTGAAGAGGGCATAGGCCCAACACTTCAACACATAGGCACAGGTAGAAACTTCCTCAACAAGACTTCAAAAACACAAGCAACTCAAAGGAAGATCAATACATGGGATTGCATTAAACTGAAGAACTTCTGTGCAGCAAAGGAAACTATCAAAACCTTAACAGAGATCCCACAGAGTGGGAGAAAATTTTTGCCAGCTACTCTTCTGATAAAGGACTAATATCAAGGATATACAGAGAACTCAAGAAACTTATAGCTAAGAAAACAAATAACCCAATCAAAAAATGGGCAAAAGATCTAAATAGATGTTTCACAAAAGAAGAAATACAAATGGCCAATGAATGTATAAGGAGATGTTTCACATCATTAGCAATCAGAGAGATGCAAATCAAAACTACCTTGAGATTTCACCTAACCTCAGTAAGAATGGCAATCATCAAAAACACAAACAACAACAAATGCTGGCGAGGGTGTGGAGAAGTGGAAACCCTACAGAGGTCATGGGTATAATTGTTCTTTAGTCTCAATGTGCATATCATAACTGGAAAATAAAGAGACAAAAAGATAGTTAAAACTTTTCAGCTTTGGTGTATTTATAATCAAAAACAAAGATAATTTCAAAGATACTGGGCTTTTTTACTATCTGGACTCAAAATATTTCTAATAATCTTACAGAAATTTGAGATAATATCAAAGGATTTGATAACTTTACAAAATGTTAAAGTAATAAAATTTTAAGTGAGATAATCCAATTACTTTAAATTAGATTATACAACAGTTAATTATACAACTTTAGTTCTATGTAATTGAGGATTAGGTGATAATTTTTTTTTTTACAAAAAAATCTAATCATTTCTAAAATTTTGGGTAAAAGAATGATTTTTAAGTTTTAAAAATGTTGGATTATAGTTACTATTATTATAGATTTTTTATTTGAAACTTTCTAAAAGAATAGATCTTAAATATCACACATACCAAATAATTACCATAAGTATCACTATAGTTATGGTAATTAATTTGGTTATGGTAATTTTATAATGCATATACCAAATCATTACGCTGTCCATCTTGAATATATACAATTTTTGTCAAGTGTACCTCACTAAATCTGGAATACAGTAAAACAACTGATTCCTCTGTCTCCCTTTCATATATTGAAATTATCGAATTACATTGTGTGCAATGAATACTATATCAAGGAATATACTCTCCCTCAGTAGCATCAAGCTGATAAACATTACAAAATATCTTGAGCTCTGACCCCTTATATTTTAATTGAATTAGTAACCCTGCTTCAGATAACTTTTTGGAAAAATGTAAGAGAGATGTCAAAAAGGAATAGGCACTAAAGACACCATTACTCTTTTTTCCTTGTAATTTTAACCTTATATGTTTCCATTTTGCTATTGAATTTCTATATAAAGTAATAACGGAGGGTTTCTTCTTTTTTTTTTTTAGTATTGGGGTACTATTTTTTCCTTGTAATTGGGGTTTCTTCTTGTCTGTTTGTTTGTTTTGGTCTTGGGGTACCACCCAAAGTTGGTTACTTCTGAACTCCACCCTCAGCCCTTATTTTTATTTTCCAAACAGGGTCTTGCTAAGTTGCCAAGGTTCTCGCTAAGTTGCCAAGGTTCTCACTAAGTTGCCAAGGCTGGCCTGGAACCTATGAGTCTCCTGCCTCAAACTCTCAAGTACTGGGATTACTGAAATGTGATCCCATGCCCAGTTTATATATTATCAGTTTAAATACTGAATAAAAGACCATGTCATGCTGATGAGTAAATGATTCTTTTTCTTTTTTTTGTGTGTGTGGTACTGGGGATTGAACTCAGGGGCGTTCTACCTCCAAGCTACACCCCCAGCCCTATTTTCTATTCTTTATTTTGAAACCGAGTCTCACTAAGTTGCAGAGTGCCTCACTAGGTAGCTGAGGCTGGCCGGGAATCCGGATCCTCCAGTCTCAGCCTCCCGAATGCTGGAATTACAAGAGTGCGCCACAACACCTGGCCAGTAAATGATTCTTATAACAGTCAGATCTTTATAGTTTTGCTTTTAGTAACTATTCCTATTTGATGCACTCTTTTCATAATCAAATTTCATATTTATGTATTTGTTTACTCACTTTTGAGAAATGGCACCCTAATGTTCTTCAGGCTAGCCTTTAAATCCTTCTGCCTTAGCCTCCCTAGTAGTTAAGATTATAGGTGTGCACCATCATACCTGGCCATAATCAAACTTCTTAAAAGTTGTTTTGACTTCCAATTTCTCTCTTATATTTGAATCACAATACATAACTTAATTTAACGTTTTCCTATTTATTTTTCTAATTGTTCTTGCCTTTCCCATCTATTCATTCTATTAGTAAGCAAGTACTTAGCGTATATACCTTTTGCCTGTCATTGGATTATATCCTGGGAATATGACACAACTAATAATAAAGCAGGACTACTTTGTCAAATAGTTCTGCTTTAGCTACTATCTAGTATCTTCCTTCCCAATCTCAATCAGCTGAACTTATGCATGAAAGGTTGTAAAATACATGCAACAGCACTGTTATGTGTCTTTTTCCCACAAAATCAGAACTTATTGACCATAAGAATGTTTCAGTTCAGAAGCAAGAATTATACTAACAAATATTGAAAAGCTGTCAATGACAGTTTGTAAATTTTGTAAAATTGAAAAAGCTGTAAAGAAATCTTTGTGATGCTTAAGTGCTGACAAGCCACTTATGGTGGAGAAATCAGACAAATTTATTCCACATGCTTTGCCAATTCTAAGAATCTCAGAAAAAAATGCTAATAACATGGTTAGGACAGCACTTTTCTGTTCTCTTAACTGCCTATCTGCTAATAAGCTTAAATAGCTACTGTAGTACGGGTCCACATTCAGCATAACATTTGTATTATCTAAACATTCCCTAATATCACCTAATCTAATGGAAAATTAGTCACCAAAGAAAATGTCCACATTTCTAGAATCAAGAGTAGCAGAACTGTACAGGCAATCAGAATGCTTTGGCTCAACAGACCTTTGGCAATGGCTTATTAATTTTGACATTTTGCTCTAAAGCAAAAGAAATAGAGTCCCTGTTAAAATATCATTCAATTTGGCAATTGTGAGCTGTGTTGCTGTAAACATGGATATGCATGTATTACTATAGTATTCTGACTTTAATTCTTTTGGAAAGAAACCAACAAGTAGTATCGTTAGGTCATATGGTGATTCCACACTAATCTTTTGGGGAGTCTCCATATTGTTTTCCATAGTGGCCATACTAATTTGCAGTCCTGCCACACTGTATAAGAGTTTCTATATCCCCACATCCTTGCTAGTATTTGTTATTGTTTGTATTCTTGATGATTGCAAGATTACAGTAAACAGTAATACACTTTACTCTTGAATCATAAAATATACACAGTAAAGGTCATACATTATAAAATTATACAGCTAACTGAATATCCTAGATAGAGGATCTCTATATAACTATATAGATCAAAACATATGCAAAAGTATTTCTAGTACCTAAGAGCTCATCTTGTTGACCCCTCCTAGTTATTGCACCTCTAGGAAGTCACCACCTTGACTTCTAAAGCCAGCAGGTAATTTTGCCTGGTTTTCAATTCAGTATAAATGTATGACACAGGATGTAATCTATTATAGCTTCTTTTGGCCAACATGATAGATCTAATGTTATGAAGATTGCTTCAATGTTGTATGTAGCTATTGTCCATTCATTCTTAACACTTCACTGGTATGAATAAACACAAATAATATATTCTTTTTATTACTGACAGAGATTTGGGTGGTTTCTCAAATGTTTCCGTAAAACATTGAGAGCTACTATGTAAACTGCTGTGTAAGTTTTATATATGTTCTCCAAAACAATATATATATATGTATACATATATATATACATATATATATTGTTTGATTCATTACATATTAGTCTTCTGACTTTTGTCCTCTTCTGTTTTCAGCCTCATTGATATTATTCTCAATACACACATTACTTCTGTTACACTTATTTCTAAAAGATTACCATAGCTCAATCCATCTAATTAGAACTTCACTTGAAATATTGAAAGTCACTTCTAATATTTACTGTTGAATTATTTTTTCGCTTAAACTATTTTTTCTTTCTATATTACCTCTCAGATAAATGCATGCAGGACCCATCGTGGAGATTTAAAATCTTGCCCACTTTTTTTCCCATTTGGTTATGAATAGTATTGAGTGGACTTAATTAAGAACCCTTAGTCAGGTGTGGTGGCGCACATTTGTAATACCAGTACTTGGGAGGCTGAGACCAGAGGATCTGGGTTGGAGCTTCAGCTACTTAAGTGAGGTCCTCTGCAACTTAGTGAGACCTTGTTTGAAAATAAAGAATAAAAACTAGAGCTGGGGGTAGAATGCTTCTGGGTTCAATCCCAAGTACTGCAAAAAAATAAAAATAAAAATAAAAAAATCCTTGCCTCTCTTTTTTGTATCTTGCCCCTTCTTCTTGAACTCCTGTGAAATCTTCTGCCACTGTCTCAGTTTCTACCTTCATCTTTAAGGGTGTTTGTAAAATTAATTTAATGACAGCACTGATATCTAATGATTTGTAGTGGCCTTTTACAAATTATTCATTATGTTCCAGACAAAACATTGTATTCTTGTCTCAAACTCTGACGGTACCAATGCAAAAGTGGATGAGTTTGAGAAACTGGAAAATTGTACAAAATTATCAAGAAGTTTGAGATCAGCCAATTGTAGCAAGTCAAGGTTCATATGTTTTCTCTTTTTATTTATGTATTTATTTTTTAATTTTATTTTTTAAATTGATGCATTGTAATCATTCATCTTTGTTAGGTACAAGCTGATAAAGGCATACATGCACACATTTCTTATTTAACCCTACCCCAATTCCTGCCCCACTCCCTCACCCTCCCTCCTTCTCAGGTTCAGATTGATATGTTTGTGAAAGTACATCATGTGCATTAGGGTGTCTGCCTCATCGCCTTCAGTTAAGTAAACTTTGCTTATCTAAGGTTTCTCCTTCTTCATCTGGAGTCCCTCTTATGTCCCACTTTCTCCCCTAGCTTCCGCATATTAGGGAGAGCACATGATTTTTTCCTTTTTGTGATTGACTAATCTCACTTAACACAATGTTTTCCAGTTCCATCCATTTCCCTGCTAATAACATGTTTTCTCTTGTATATGGAAACTAGAGAGAAAATAGGAAAAGGGGAACATTAGATAAATGGGGAGAGAGACCAGTAGAAATGAGAAAGGAGAATGGTGAAGGGCAATGAGGAGAGGATAAAGGAGAATTGTGAAGGAAACATTTAAGTAATGCTATATACTTCCATGAAGGCATCACTACCAATCCCACTAATATGTGTAGGGACAGAGGGAGAGGGGGTAGAATCTGGAGGAAAATGAAAGTGTATTTGTACCACTTTGAACCTATGATACACAATTACAATGTACTAATAAAAGTTTTTTAAAAATTTAAAACAAAAGAAGCCCTAAAACATGCTTTTTTGACTATAATTCCCCTGAAGAATGAATGCCCTGGTAGTTGTGCCTTCACATAGATAAAATTGAGATAAAAAGAGATCTCAATTATGGCAAGAACAAATTGATCCAACTGTGTGATGGCTGATAAAATACATCTTCACCCCGAGTTCAAAAAGATCTTGGCTGAACAAGGCAGCAATTCAGAAGATAATAAAGTCTGTGGAGAAAATAAAATGAATTCCTTGGACTTTATTTAAGAAGACTGAGAATAAAATGTCATCATAATATTGATAAGTGAATCTATATGATCACTACAAAGATTTTGTTATTGAAGATATCATATATCAGAGAATAGAATTCTTTTATTAAAATATTCTGAAAAATAAAAAATTATGCTTATTGATAATTTATTTTAAGCCTTACATCCAATGACTCTTTGTAGATATGTGTATGCACACACACATACACACATACAAGTGTATTTTCTAATAGTAAAAGTATATATCCATTTCTTCTAGGAATAAAACCTTTCTCTCTGTCTTCATTGCTTATTAAATGTGCCCAAACATTGTGACAGAGATCTGACTGGTTGTAACTGTAAACAGTTCTAATAAAGAACCTAAATTCCAGCTGCATTAAACTTTGAGATTTTTTAAAAATTTATTTTAACTTTTTGTTAGTTTTTTATTTTTACGCTTTTATTGGTGCATTATTATCTTACATCATAATGTAGTTCCTCGTTATCATGACATACACGCATGCAGCACTTGCAGAGCTTTCCTCCGGCTCCTTCCTCACTATCCCCTTCCCCATACACGATATTGCTATTCTCATATATTTTCTTAATGTCAATTGAAATGATTCCTTCATTAATTCTCCCTCTCCCCGACCCGCCCTCCCCAAGACCACCTTCCTCCTTCCACTGGGGTTCTCCTCCATTATCTCAAGTCCCTCTTGTGTTCTGATTACTTCCTAGCTTCCACATATGAGAGAAGACATATAGCCCTTCACTTTCTGTGACTTACTAATCTCATATAACATAATATTCTCTGGTCCATACATTGTCCTGCAAATGACATAAGTTTGTTCTTTATTGCTGAATATTAGATTTGTATATAATTTGTAAATATTAGAGTGATTAATTATCATTATATATCTATGAAGCAGATATTACTACTAGTTCCCTTTTTCAAAAAAAAGTAAGAATACCTTGCCAGAAAAATAGAAAATGCAGCTATAATTAATTTAAAAAGCATATTTTTTAGCTTAAAGCACCTTACCCACTATTTACATTTATAGTCTTATTTTTTGTAAATATTGATTGTTGTATAGCCATACATACTATTATAATTATCTATTATAATTAGTTCTCTCTATATATTTTATATATAATTATTTTTTATAGCATGCACTTTGAGGGAAATACACTTTGAGGGAAATACACCTTGCTTTCGAACTCAGGTCTTACCTAGTATTTTTGTCCCATTTGTGTTATATTATTTAAATTTGAAAAGAAATTATATCTAACACATGTTTTTATATGATAACTAATTGAATCAAAGAGTGTCTAGTATCTGGATATTACTATGTCCAAATAAATATAATTTCAAAAGAAATGTCCCTAGCAATTAATTTAGAATAGCATTGAATAAAATTAATCCCTATAGTTTATTTGAGAGGCTGAGTTAGGAGGATTGCAGGTTTGAAGTCTGTGTAGTAATTTAGTAAGAACTTTAGCAACTTAGTGAGACCCAGTTTCAAAATAAAAAATAAAGAAGAATGGGTTTGTAGCCTGGAGGCAGGATATTCCTGGGTTTAATTCTCAGTACCAAAAATTTAAAAAAAGATCCATTTGAGTAAAATATTAACATTTAAGTGAAGATAGCATCACTAATAATCTGCTATAAACTACTATCTCACTTGAATCACAGTAACCTCCTACCTTGTTTCTCTATCTTCCTTTCCTAAATTCATGCCAAGTGTGTGTGTGTGTGTGTGTGTGTGTGTGTGTGTGTGTGTGTGTGGTGGGGGGGATTGGACCCAGGAACATTATACCTCTGAACTACACCCCTAACCTCCTTCCTTCCTTCCTTCCTTCCTTCCTTCCTTCCTTCCTTCCTTCCTTTCCTTCCTTCCCTCTCATCTAGCCTCTCTTCCTCCTCCTCCTCCTCCCTTCTAAATTCCATAACCTCCTCATCCCAATACCTGCAAATGTTACCTTACATGAAAATAGAAACATTGAGGGAGATTTGAGAAACAAAGTGACAGGAGCCAGAAGGTCAGATAAAGACGCAGAGACTGGAGCTCTGCTCACAGGCACCATGGAGTGGATGTCACGAGGAAGGAGTCTCCCCCGCCTTCAGAGGGAGTGACACACACCCCACACCTTGAGTTTAATCTTCTGGCTTCTATAACCAATAGAGAAAACATTTATGTTGTTTTAGGCCACAGATTTACAGTAATTCTTTTCTGGCATCCCTAGGAAACTAATATGCATCTCGTTATTTGCTAGACAAATTCTAAAAGAGCTCCAACAGTAAACTAAGAACATTATTCTGTGCATGTGTGTGGTGCTGGGCATTGAGTCAGGGTGCATTTTACCTCATCTATACTCTCAGCCCTATTTATTTTATTTATTTTTTTAATTTTTAAGCAGGGTTTAAGTTGCTGAAAACCTTGCTAAATTGCCGAGGTTGGCCTTGAACCTGAGATAAGCCTTTGGATGAGGTCTTGTGAACGTGTTGCCCATAATGGGAATAGTCTTTTTATAAGAAAAGGGGATACCATAGCTTGTTCTCTTTCTCTCTTACTTTGCCATGTGAAGGTGTAGTGAGAAGGAAAGGGTCTGCAAGCCAGAATGAAGGTCCTTACCAAGAAACAAATCTACCTTGATCTTGGACTCCCAGCTTCTAGAATTGTGAGAAATAAATGCCTGTTGTTTAAGCTACATGGTAAGATTTTTAGACGCCCAGGCTGATTAATATAGGCTTTGATAAAGTGGAAAGATAGTGAAAAATCTGTTTTGAGATTTTAGGTTGTAAGATCTGATTCAAAAATCATTTAAATATCACCCTCTATTCCATTTACATTACCAAATTAAGGAAATTTGTGTTTTAGTTAAGTCTTTTAAAATGAGCACATTCTCCCTGAAAAAGTAATTAATAACCCATGAATGTTAATTATGTTTGCCAAATGTTAATTTTCATCTAGTATTGCATTGCTGAAAAGATTTGAAATTGATAAATCATCTTCCATCTGAAGTCTCATTTATAGAACCTAGGGGCTAGCTACATGAATCTTGGAGCTATAACTTGTCAAGGCTGGGATTCAATTTTGTGAAACATTTCAAACTTAAGAATAGAATTGTTAACTAGTCAAACATGAAGTGAGCTTTATTGCAGAGTGGGTTCCAGCCTGCTTGATTTTATCCAGTCTTTAAAGAGAAAGATTTCTATTCCCTTGCTCTCTACTCCAAGAACTTTATTAAATCTTTTCTGTAATGGCTACACTTTGATACAATCTTCAACTCTGATAAAAAAGCATTCCAATATACATATTACTAAATTGCATTGTTTCAATGAGGAGAGTGGTAGAGAGGGTACTTCCACAAACTAACTCTTCTCATAATGTTTATGAGTCACTGATAATATGAAAACCTTGTTAGTAATCACTTTGCTAGTGATTTGTTGATGGGGGCAAAAATCCAAGGAAATCCTGGTGGATGGCTAGTCCTGAGAGTTTCTGGGAAAGCATAGCCTGTCTCTTCCATCCTGAATGAATGCATGAGCTCTTCAGGGAGCATCCTGTATCTAACCATGACACATGTACATTAGGTGTTTCTATATTTTGACTCTTGTGAATAAGAATAAGTGATAGCATCTGGCTTGTGCATGAAGTCACTTTGTTTCTAACCAGCAGCCTCTCCTTCATCAAATAGCCCACTGTATATTTTGTGTCTGGTTAATGTTTAGAGTTCTGAAATAGTTAATTCTTATTATTTTTTCCAGTTTAATGCCTGTTTTGGTGTCAAGACCTACTTCCATATATTAATGTTTTAACCATTTAAAATCTATTTTAAATAATGGGTAAAATGTGTTTTTCAGAATAAAATTGATGAGAAATTATATTACTGACTTCCAAAAATGCATCACAGAGACAATGTCCTTTGGCTATTGGGTAATAGAATACTTAATATATTATAAACAACTTCCCTAGTGTTAAGGCTTTTTTTTATTGGGGATGGAACTTAGGGGCCTTCTACCTCCAGGCTACACTCCCAGACCTATTTTATTCTTTTAGTTTGAAACAGGGTCTTTTTAGGTTGATGAGTCTCACTACTTGATGAGGCTGTCCTCGAACCTGCAATCATCCTGTCTCAGGCTCTCAAGTACTGGGATTACAAGCATGTGCCACCACGTCCAGCTGTGATAAGGCTTTGAATCTCATAATTAACACAACCTTTTGGTTTCATGCAAAATATGTGTGGAATGATGTAAAAAAGTGCAAGAATTTTATATGATGCAAATTATTTAGTAATTCACATCTCATAGTTGTTTTCCCAGTGAAATTAAAGAATTTATTAATATTAAAAGAGACATTATATAAATATTTGACTTTTTCCCCTAGAGGTGTGGTGTGTGTGTCTGTGTGTGTGTGTGTGTGTGTGTGTGTGTGTGTGTGTGTGTGTCTGTGTGTGTGTGTTAGTATTATTGGGGATTGAATTCAGGGTTGTTTTACCTCCTCCAAGCTACACCCCCAAGTCCCATTTTATTTTTTTATTTTGAAACAGGATCTCATTAAGTTGCTGAGGACTTTCCTAAGTTGCTGAGATTGGTTTTGATCCTGCAATCCTTCTGTCTTAGCCTCCTAAACCCTGAGATTACAGGCTTATTTAATCATGCCCAGCTTTCCAAGGCATTTCGTTATGTTGGTGATGAAAAAAGTACTGATGTTTTTCTTCCATAATAATGTGGAAAAACATATATACATATATATTATTTAAAAATGTACAGTTTTCTTTAAAATTACTTCTCTGAAGTACTTAACCTACAATCAAAGATATGTACTATGAAATATTAATCAGTGATGGAAACTGTATGATCATTTTGCTGTAAACAATAATTGAAAACACTATCATTTTCCAATAATAGAGAAATAGTTTTATGCACTATGAAAAGTCCATACATGTCACATGTACCAAAGGTACAAAACAAAGTACAACCAATATCTAATCAGATTGATATAAAGATAGGTAAGCATGAATCCAAATATTTCCCTGGGGAGTCAAGGAAAGCATGATAAAGAAGATAGTATTTAAATGAAAAAGTTGATAAATAAAACAACCTGGGTGAGAATATGGAGACGTATTGTTTTCAGTCAAGAAACCATATGAGAAACATTTGATTTGATAGTGTTATGGACTGAATGCTGATAACACCCACACATGCCAAATTCTTATGCTGAAACCTAATCTCTAATATGGTAGTGCTGAAAGGTGGGGATTTTGGAAGGTTATTAGGTTATGAGCCTTCAGTCTTAAAATACTTGGCCAATCTTATCATGAATCACTCACGGCAACCTGTTCTTATTCTTGAGAGTGTCTAGCCTCATAAATTATCTTCCTAATTTGTGAGTAACCTATTCCCTTAAGGTCATTACTAATGCTTTGTTTTTGAATCATTTCCTATTTTCTATGTCATATACTAAACTCTTCCATTGGTTATGCTACCATGAACATCTCTTACTTAATCTGGATAGATTTCTGTACTATCCTGCATATCATACTCCATCCAAGAAATTCAAAATGATTCAACTAGTATAGGAAGGTCTGAGAAACAGAAATCGAACAAAACCAGAAAGACAGACATTAATCTCACTTTTTCGTGAATTTGTAAGCCCTTTCTTAGAACTGCTTTAGTAATTTTGTCATTCTTTCCTGCATGTTAACACATACAGCTAGGAGTCAAATTATAATGATGTATGTATTTATACTCCATAGTGTAAACAGAAATAGGAAGAAAAAAGAAATGCACCAGGTGCTTGCTGTGTACATGTATATTTCTATCACACTAAGCCTCAATATGATGTACAATTATAATACACCAATAAAAGTATATTTTTAAAAATGCTCTAAAGGAAAAATATCTCAAATTCTAATGTGAGCTAATGAGTTAGTACTCATGAATTTTCATAATGAGCATGATGGTTTTTTTTTTGTTTTCTTAATTTACATACAATGAAAATGGAATCAAAGAAGTGTATCTCCGTACAAAAATCCTTGAGCACCAAGAAGAGGCCCTATAACTTGTGTTGTGAATGCTGCAGGCATCCTCTGCACCTTTCTCACAGTTCTTAAACATACTCCCTCATCAAGAAGTTTACTAATCACTGCAGACAAACTCGATACTGCTGTGAACACTTTTCTTTCTAATTACATGCTCTGATTCATTAGTTCCTAACAAGTGACGAGAGTCAAAATAAAGCACTGCTAGATTTGAATTACTGAGGGCAGGGCTCAGCCCCACCTCACATACTTTTGTTGCCATGGGTCCCAAATTTAATGCTTTCCTGATCAAAGCATACACATCACTCTTGGTCATCCACCATCTTTTAACTACAAATGAAACTGCTCCCTCATGATGAAAGAAAAGCCAAACATAAACAATTAGAAAACACCACATGCTCTGAGCCTCATACAGAAGAAAAAAATGGTTGTACAGATTGTAAGATTTAAGGAAATCTATTAGATAAGCTCAGCACATCACATATCACCAACCATGGGAGATATAAATTACTGAAGAAGTAAGATAAAATATTGCAAGACAGTTAAGGTATGTGTTTTGTCTTTGGAGATTTCTGTAGAAGACTGTTAAGTACAGAGTGTGACTGATTTGACACTTGCTGAATAAGGGAAAAGTTAGGTTTCAGCAAGCTTTTATTGATGGATGCTAAGATTCAAAACCCAGGGAATTTTCATTTATCTCTAAAAAATAAAAGAGAATACGACAGATCATCTGTCTTATAACATGGGGTAAAACCTTTGACAGTACCTGAATAAATATTAACAACATAAATTTTGAGAAATGTGCAGACTTAATACTTTGAGGAAACAAAATGCCAAATTTTATCAGCCTCTAAACCTCAAACTTAAAAGACTAGCAGTTTGCTTCTAGTCTTTTCTAATATTCCTGTGATGTTTCTCCCTTCTGTATTTCTGGGACATAGGATATAGGAACCATGTAAGGGTGAATGATAATTTTCAGACAAGATGGCATGCTACACTTGCCCAGGAGCTGAGCCAGGTTTCAGGTGTGATGTAGAATGATGATGGTGAAAATAGCAATGAAAGCAAGGGCCAAAATGTATGGAATATTTATACATTTACTATATATCAGATGCTTTGCTAAGCATGTCAGCTATGACATTTAAAATCCATGAAAATTTTAGTTAATCTTATATGGTGGATGGTTTTACTCTTACCACTTTAGAGAATAGGAAAGCTAATGTTAGGAGATAAAATAACCTGTTTAAATTAACATTGACTATACACTCAATTAGCTGTGCCCTTAGAATAGAAGCTAATAGCACTGCACTGAACTATAGAGTCTGACAGTCTTTGGATGAAAATTCCCTAAGAGAAATTGGCATACTTACGACACACTAGTTCATCTCATACCTTCAGTTACATTACTTATGAGATGCCAAAACACATAGTCCAATTGAAAACAGGTTTATAAAAAGCCTGGACAGAGAAGTACATGGCAAAGGTAACAGAATATAGTTTAAGACTCTAAATTCTAGAAAGTACTTTTAGAAAGGACAATTAAAGATAAGTCAAATGAAATCTCGGAAAAATATTGTGAAGCACCAATGGCCTTGAAAACATATAGGAAGCTGATGTATGCAAAGGACATAGTTTGTTTAGACTATTGTGGGACAAATTGCTTATTTTAAGTGGAGTAATGGACATAAATTTAGTTATCACTACTTTAAAATGTTTTCATTTATTCAAGAAAGCAGAATGGAGCAAGGTGTGGTGGCGCATGCTTGTAATCCCAGTAGTTGGGAGGCTGAGACAGGAGAATTGGGTTTGTTTCTAGCCTTAGCTACTTAGTGAGGCACTCCCCAACTTAGTGAGACCCTGTTTCAAATAAAAAATAGAGCTGGGGTGTAGCTTGGAGGTAGAATGCCCCTGGGTTCAATCCTTAGTGACACACACACCCCCCCTCCAAAAAAGAAAACAGAATGGAATTGTTGTTCAAGACAAATTTATGAAATAGAGAATTGGGGTAGGCCTTTTAAAATACTAATGTATTTTATTAATGTAATTTTATTAATTTTTATTTATGTAATTTTAAAAAGCTAATGTATTTTATCAATGCTACTAAAGTTCTCAGAAAACTAAAATGATAATTAATAATAACGTGAAAAAATGTAGTACTTCATCTGAATAATCATATATTTCCATAAAAATAAAGATTATTTGCATAGCACAGTGGATTTCCTATATACCAAAACCACTGTGCTATGCACATAATCTTTATTTTTATGGAAATATATGATTTTGGTATATAGGAAATTAATCCTCTTATACTACTGTCTAGATCTAAAGTTATTTATCTATTTTTTATTTTTTATTGGTGCATTGTAATCATACATCTTTTTTAGATACAAACTAGTAAAGGCATACATGCATACATCTCTCATTTAACCCTTCCCCAGTTCTCTCCCCATTTCCTCCCTCTCCCTCCTTCTCAACTTCCGTTTACTGATTGATTTTGATATGTTTGTGAAAGTACATCATGTGCATTAGAGTGTTTCCTTCCACCCGACATTATCTTCAGTTAAGTCACCTTCTTTGCTCATTTAAGGTTTCTCCTTCTTCATCTAGAGTTCTTTTTATGACCCATTTTCTCCCTAGCTTCCACATATTAGGGAACACATATGATTTTTTACTTTTAGTGACTGACTAATTTCACTTAGCATAATGTTTTCCAGTTCCATTTATTTACCTGCAAGTTACACGATTTTGTTCTTCTTTATGGCTGAGTAAAATTCCATTGTGTACATATCCCATCTGTTCATCTATTGATGGACATCTTGGCTGGTTCTGTGTTTTGGCAATTGTGAATTGTGCAGCTATAAACATAGATACACATGCATTAGTTTGGTTTCCATTCTTTGGGTAGATACCCAGAAATGGTATTGGCTGGATCATATGGTAGGTTCATTCTCATTCATCTGAGGGTCCTCCATACTCTTTTCCAAAGTGGTTGCACTAGTCTGCAATCCCATCAACAATGTATTAGGGTTCCCATTTCTCCACACACTCACCAGAATTCATTGTTGTTTGTGTTTTTGATGATTGCCATTCTAATTGGAGTTAGGTAAAATCTCAAGGTAGTTTTGATTTGCATCTCTCTGATTCATAATGATGTTAAAGATTTCCTCAGACATTTATTGGCCATTTGTATTTCTTCTTTTGTGAAGTGTCTATTTAGATCATTTGCCCATTTTTTGATTGTGTTATTGTTTTCTTGGCTGTTTCTTGAGTTCTCTATAGAACTTGTGCCTTTGGGATGTTGCTGAGAAAGTTTTTACCTATGCCTATTTGTTGAAGTGTTGGCCTATGCCCTCTTCACATAGCTTCAAGGTCTCTGGCCTGACTTCCAGGTCTTTGATCCATCTTGAATTGACTCTTGTGCAGGGTGAAAAAGTGGGGTTTATTTTAATTTTTTCTGCATATGATTAACCAATTTTGCGAACACCATTTGTTGAAGAGGCTATAGTTTTTCCAGTGTATGTTTTTGGCTCCTTTGTCATAAATCAGTCGACTGTAAGTGTGTGGGTAAGTGGTGTTAGTTTGTAGCCGCATTTATGGGTGTCCTACAATTATTAGTGCCAGCACCAAGTGCTGCTAGTGCCTCTCCTGCTGCAGGCTTGAGTCTCTGAGCTCTCCACAGGGCCTGTCCCTGTGCCTCTCTCTACGCAAGTGTCAAGTGTCACTGTGGTGAACTCAGTGTAGGCCCGGGGCTCCGCACTTTCTATAGGTCCTGTGTCTGTGACTCTCTCTTTGCCTACACAGGTGGCAGGTGTCCAGTGTAATTGTGGGACATTCTCTGGAGCAACTTTAATGACTCTGTGCCCTGTGTGCTATTTTTCTGTGCCTTTCCTCCAACCCAACCATTACAGGAGTGAACTGCAAATTCTAGGACCCTGCAAGTCTATCACCTGCCATAGGAATCCCTGCGGCCGAACTGTTAACTTACATTTTAGCACTACTCTGGCTCTCTAGAGGGAGAGGTGGGCTGAGCTCACTATATTTCCCAGGCTGGCCTGGAATTTGTGTTCTTACTGCCTCACCCTCAGGGGTTGCTGGGATTACAGATGAGTGCCACTGTGATGGGTCCTGGAAATGGCACTTTTTAGCGGTAATTCTTCTTTTATTTTCTTAGGTACTGGGGATTGAACCCAGGGGCATTCTATCTTTGAGCTATACCCTCTGCCTTATTTTTTATTCTTTATTTTGAAACAGGATCTCAGTAAGTTGCAGAGGGCCTCACTAAGTAGCTGAGGCTTGCTGAAAACCTATCTTCTTGTCTCAGCCTCCCAAGTACTGGGATTGCAAATGTGCACCACCATGTCTGGCCTTGTTAATTCTTCTTGTTTTTCCTTCATTTTTTAAGTTTTCAATTAAATACATTTAAAAAATGAAATTCAAATATAAAACAATTTTATGGCCTCCTACTAAAAAATGATACATAAAAGTCATTATAAATGTCAGTTCAGTGCTAGAATGCTTGCTTGGTATGCAAGATGCTCTGGGTTCAATTCTCAGCATAAAGAAGGAAAGGAGTGGAGGGAGAGAGAAAGGAAGGAAGAAAAAAAGGAAGAATTACCCTTGTCCCCTGAAAATTCAATTAAGAACATCAAACAAGCAAATTGTGGTGGCACGTGCTTGTGTTTATAATCCCAGGACTTGTGAAGCTGAGACAGGAGGATCACAGATTTATGGTCAGCCTCAGCTGACCTGGCAAGAGGAATTTAAAACAAACTTTTTTTCTAAAAAAAGTCACTGATATTTAGATGTTCCATCTATTTCAACTAAATTTATATATTGGGACTCTGACAGTTCACTTTGCTTTTGATAGGAATAAAAGAATCTGTGTTACTGTATCTGGCCAAATTAGTAAGAAGTTTTAGATTTATTGTGTTCAGTGCTGTGCTATGATGTGATATAAACGAAATACTGCATTTATATTTATATATGATGTTTCATTAGAGACAGTGGAAAAAACAGTCTGACCCCCATTTGAGCTACTATGAAAAAGTGGCACATTATGATTAAATGTAACTTCAAGCTTAGGCTGCTCAGGTTAATAAAGACCAGGAAAATAAATTTGCAACTCTGGACCTGTGCCCTTACCTGGATGAGAGGTGGCTCTAATTGACACTCAGGATAATAGGATTGAATAACAATGTTCATTGGTACCAACTTGTTATAATCAAAGTATCTTCATCTTCACAACTGATTTTTAGGTCAAGTGTAAAACCAGTTCTGTTGTCATATCAATTTCATCCAAAACATATGCTTAAACTGATTAGACTTTTACCTCTTAGAATCAGTCAAATACATGATTGGATAAAAGCTTGCAGAACCAGAATTTTTTCAAGAAAGAGTATATGCTAAATAATAAACACAGACCCATATTAAACCTGAAGGTGGAATATAAAAACAATGGGACTAATAAGGTAGTTCCTCTATTTGGATTTTTCAGTAACTGTCATTTAATAGCATGTAACATGGATCAGCATACTTTCCTATAGTGGTCAGATAATAAATTCTTTGGCTTTTCAAACTACATAATCTTTGCTGAACTCAAGTCATTGTAGTATAGAAGTGGCCCTAGATACATTTATTGGCCATTTGTATTTCTTCTTATGTGAAGTGTCTATTTAGATCCTTTGCCCATTTTTTTATTGGGTTATTTGTTTTCTTAGCTGTGATTTTTTTGAGTTCTCTGTATATCCTAGATATTAGACCACTATCAGAAGAGTAGCTGGCAAAATTTTTCTCCCACTCTGTGGGCTCTCTGTTGAGGTTCTTGATAGTTTCCTTTGCTGCACAGAAGCTCTTCAGTTTAATGCAATCCCATGTATTGATCTTCCTTTGAGTTTCTTTTGCTTTTGTGATCTTGTTGAGAAAGTTTTTACCTGTGCCTATGTGTTGAAGTGTTGGATCAAGTAGATGCAAGATGTCTGGCCTAACTTCCAGTTGGCTCTTGTGCAGGGTGAGAAAGTGGAGTTTATTTCCATTTTCCTGCATATGGTTAACCAGTTTTGCCAACATCATTTGTTAAAGAGGCTATCTTTTTTCCAGTGTTACTTTTGGCTCTGTAAAAAATCAATTGACTGTAAGCATGTGTGTCTATTTCTGAGTCTTCTATTCTGCTCCATTGGTCTATATGCCTGCTTTTGTGCCAAAAAGCATATGTTCTCCCCAATATGCAATGCTAGGGAGAAGATGAAGCATAAGAGGGACTCCAGATGAAAAAGGAGAAACCCTCGATAAGCAAAGAAGTTAACTTAACTAAAGGGGATGGATGGGGGACACTGTAATGCACATGATGTACTTTCACAAATATATCAAAGTCAATCACTAAACTGAACCTGAGAGGAGGGAGGGTGAGGGATTGGGGAGGGAATTGGGGAAGGGGTTAAATGAGAAATGTGTGCATATATGCCTTTATCAGCTTGTACCTAACAAAGGTGTATGATTACAATGCAACAATTATTATTTAAAAAAGAAGTGGCCCTAGATCACTTAAATGAGTTGGTATGCTTGTTTTTCTACAATAAAAAAGGAACATCAGAAAAATGTTGGATTAGGTAACTCTAATCTCCTGTTCCTCTATATGAACATTTTTTAAAAAGGAGCAGAAAATGTCAAAATCAACATTGTCAGAACCTTTGACTGTTTTCCAGTCAAACAGTCAAACCTGGAAAACAGTCAAAGGTTTATAGCAACAAAGTGAATACTGAATCAAGAAAAAGTCAACTTTAAAATGTAGGAATGCTTTGTGACATTTTTTTTTGGCCTTTCCTTTATGATTTTCCTACCTGGGGAGCTATCTTGTGAACAGAAGTTCATGTTTCCAGTGTAAAGAAACTGGCCTTTATTTCCAGATGGAAGAGGGCCAACCTTTTCCACAATTTAATGTGCATGTCTAATCCTATCTGCCCAGGGACTAGCAGAAGGACTTCTTTCTGATTTGACTAACTCAGAACTCATCCAGGATGGAAAATTTGTAGGAATCCCAAGTAAAAATTGTAGAACTGGTTAAAAATAAAAGCCTATAAATACCAGAGGCAAAATATTACAGTTATAGAAATGACCATCTAAGACCTGGGAGGAAATGCTGAAGTGGGAAAGGTAATCAAAACTACCTATGAATTAGAAGGGATTTGTAAAGTTTCAGACATGTCGAAAACAAGATCCACAATCAGAAAAATGTGAGAAGACCTTAAGTTTTCTTTAAACTCATCCACAACCTTGGTACATGTCTGGCTAAGTATTTAAGGAGGAATTTAGCACAGAGCCAAGAAATAAAGAAAGAAGAGAGAGGTGGCTTGTTTGCTTTTGCTCTTGGTGTTCAAGGATAACTCAAAACATTAGCTGAACAAAAATTAAAGGAACAGATTTTATTTGCAACCTCTGATAACAAATACTTGGTAAAAATAAATGGGAAAAGTCAATATAAGCAGATTATTACAATCATAAACAACTAAGAAGAGGGAGGGAGGGGATCTGATTTCCAGGGCATGTAGGAAGAAAGCTGCTCAATTCATGACAGCTGGAAGAAGAGGGGGAGTGGGGAAGGGGCCTAGAGAACATAGATCATTCTAAAGCATGCTCCCAATGACCTACTTGCTGCAACTAGGTCCTGCCCTCCAGAAGTCCAGCAATGGATTAACCTACTAGTGAAGTCAGAGCCCTCATGTTCTACTCATTGCTTTAAAACCCCTCCTCTCATGCTTGCTACATTGAGGAGCATGCTTTTAACACATGAGCCTTTTGGGGGACATTCTATATCTAAACTATAATGGATGATATCCAAAATTTGCATCTCTAACAAGTTTGCATATGATGTAGGAATTACTTTTTGAGAATCATTGCACTATATTATGTATAGAGCTGTATTTCTGCATCATCAGTGCAATGAATTATTTTCTACAAGTGAACCTGTTCTAACATTATGCTATCCTACCTTCAGTTAATCAAAAACAATCACACATTTAATAACATTATCACCTGAAAAGAAATAGGGAGAAACAAAGTAGGGCAGAATTTAAAAGTGTCAGATTGCCTGGATCCCAGTTCTGTCGCCTTTATCCTCTGTATTCTTGGAAGAGTTTTTGGACTTCCTTGAGATTTAGATTCCTCATCTGTACAACAGAATTACAAAAAGGAACCCTTCATAGGACATTGAAAGAATTAAGTTAAGTACTTTTTATAAAACAACTAACACAGTTCCTGGTACATAGCAAGCCCTGATAAACATTTACAAATGTAAAATAAAAGGGGAGAGAATTGTTCTCATGATAAATCAATCTAAAAATATCAATGTGAGATATTTCTATCCAATGAGAGAGCTCAAAATTTATTCATATTGACCCAAAAATTTTCAAGTTTTTCAAAATTAAATAAGCAGGGATTTACACAGGTTAGTGTACTGCGGTTCTTAGAGGTCTATCTCTGGTGAGTACTCAAGTTTACCAGATAACTGTTGGAAGAGACTTTACATTTAAAGAAATTTTTGCTGAGATTGTTCCCAGTGAGCCTCAGCATTGACAGAAAGGACTTTTGGTCTATTTTTCCTACTTCTCATAGGAGCCTTGTAGATTCCTTGGTGTTTGAAGCTATGTCCAGGTACCTCTAGGGCTGTTCTGATGCTGTCAAATGGCAGAGTTCTCTTCTCTGAAGTTTTCCCCCCTTCATAATAATTCAGGTTTAGTAAGTTTATTCTGAATAAATATTTGATATATAATAGTAATTTATTCCTACAGCTATTCCTTATTGTATTCCAGACAGTGTGAAGATTGATTAAATGAGAAGATATTTTATACTTTTAAGTACCTTACATATTTACTTACTTAGAAAAACTACAGGTGCTTTCTTTACTCTGTTATTTTATACAAGAAGTGTCTGATACAAAGGAAATTTAAGTAACTTTAACAAGGTCACATGAACTGTATATGGTGAGGCAGAGCTGGGATCCAAGGACCCATGTTGTAGGCTATTAAGCCCTGCTACTTTTGGGACATCTCATAGGAGCAGTCCATCAAGTAAGCATAACGTAGATGTTTCAAATAGCTCATCAGCTCTACATAATAAGGCAAAACCATTAACATTTCTTCAGTTTCCATATATACAGAATGGGAAAATTATTATTTTGGCTAAATAATACATTTAAATTGTCAGCCATATTTAAGCTTACCACATGGGAATACTCAGAATGGAAGGAATTGTATTTATTTGGGAAAATTTTGAGAAATCATTACAGAATTTTGTTATAAATAGAAGTCCTATATATTGTAAAGGCTTGTAGAGGACAATAAAATGAAGAGTGTAATTTTCTCACTGGAATTATTATAAATGCACAGAACTTGGAAAAATATTCAAAATTGTTTTGTCCCACATCTGAGAATATCAGCTACTTAAATTCTCTGAAAACCAAGGTCATCAAAAATCCCATGAAAAAACCTTTATCTTTCAAAATGTTGAATGTGTTTGCTTAGATCATGTATTTTAGGGCTTCTCATTACGATTTTTCATGCTGGGATAGTGACGTCGCTGAAATAGGTTCAATATATTCATTGACAACAGGAAGAAAATAACATACTTTATTAGACCTATTTAGGGATTGAAAAGAGAGGTATCCTACTAGTTATATCTCCCTCTCAATTTTATCAATTATTGTCAAAATATTCATAGACATAACTGGGAGAAAGTGCTTTGCCAAAATAATTTTTCAGAAAAATAATTCTGGACAAATCACTCCAATTTTTCTAGAAAGGCACTAAGTGTGAATGGCTGTTGAGTAAAACTGTCATGGTTAGCTACATTTCAATAACTTTTTCCCAAAAGTTTGGCTCTCAAGGCTATTAAACTCAGATATTGTAGAATACAGTTATATACCACATGAATAAATAATACTGGCATTAAAGAGCCACACTTTCCTTCATGATAAAAATATACATTTTTCTCTTATGCCTTAAATTTAGTCATAATTTAATGAAGCGATGACATACAACTAAATTTTTGACAGAACATTAAAAGTTCTCACCTTATAATTTCAGGAAAAGAAGGAAAATGAGGAGAAGGAAGAGAACTAAGACAAGGAGGATGATTAGGGATAAGAAGAGGGAGATGATGATTGGGGATAAGGAGGAGGAGAGGAAGGATAAAGAAACTGTAGTTTTTTTCTCCTGTTTCTAAGGTCTTTCCAGAGCTTATTATTTTAAGATTTTGAGGTCTTATGAATGAGTACTACAGCAAAATAGTTCTTGTTAAGTTTTAGGTGTACATGTAGTTATAATTATGGTCTTTATACAAATTTTATATTCAAAGAAGAAACACCAGTTACCCATGTCTTATCACCTGTACTGCTAAAATATTTCGTGCTAAAGAATGTGAATGAATGAGGGGGACGCAGTGGCCCATGCCTATAATTCTAGCACTTGGGAAGCTAAGACAGGAGAATCACAGGCTTTAGGGCCAGCCTGGGCAACTTAGCTGACCATGTTTCAAAATAAAAAATAAAAAAGGGCAGAAGGTATATCTCAGAGTTAAAATAACTCTGGGTTCAATCCCCAGTATGAAAAAAAAAAGAAAGGAAGAAAGGAATATGAACATTTTTAAGCTACCATTTGATTTTTGATTACAGAGTTGGACATATTAATCCCACAATATACTAGATGGAAAATAGGGAAAATAAGTTAATGACTTTTATGTGTTCTGTATCTACTATACTTTGTGGTGACTAAAGACATGCTGAATTAATATAAGGATTATAAAAATAACAATAAAGTGAAGTGGGTCTTTTTAAATTTGCGACAAAAATTTCCAAATACAGTTTTATTTTAATTTCAATCACCTATATTATTTTCCTGGGCTAAATAAACAAGTACTACAAGCCATATAACTTTAAAAAGATATATTTATTTTTACTGATCTATATACTAAAAATAAGACATCAAGGTGAGCCATATTTCCTCCAAAGTCTCTAGTGGAAACACTGTTCCTCTTTAGCACCTGTTGACTCTCAGACCTTCCCTGACTACAAAGAAATAACAACTAAACTTCAGAACCAGATAAGCAATAATTTCCAGGAAGCAAATAAGCAAAGAAGAATAAACACCACAAAAAACAGAAGTCAAAACTCAAAATGTTAGGAATTAAAAATCATCTCTCAATAATAACATTGAATATATGTAGTTAATCTCTTTTAGTATTTTCTCTAGTGCTCAATTGGAAGAGATAAATTCTTTCAGTTTCTGTTTGTTATGGAAAATTTTTATTTCTCCATCAATTTTGAGAGAGAGTTTTGCTGGGGAGAAGAATCTTAGCTGCAAGTTATTTTCTTTCAGAGTTTGGAATATGCTACTCCAGCCCCTCCTGGCTTTCATGCCTTGATTTGAGAGGTCTGGAGTGATTCTGATTGGTTTTCCTCTAAATGTCACTTGGCCTTTTACTTTTGTTGCCTTTAGAATTCTCTCCTTAGCCTCTTCATTAGTCAACTTGATTACTATGTGGCATGATGGACCTCTTTTTTGATCTTATCTTGAGGGAGTTCTGTATATTTCCTGTACCTCTGTGTCAACTTCTCTTTCTATGTTTAGAAATTTCTCTGATATTGCTTCTTTGAAAAGGTTTTTTATTCCATTAATTTCAACTTCTAATCCCACTTCTATGCCTATTATTCTTAGGTTAGCTCTTTTAAAATTGGCCCAGATCTCATCCATGTCCAATTCATACTGTCAATTATTTTTTCTAAATTATGTACAATGGATTCATTTTTGGAATGGTCATCTTCTAAGAGTGATATTCTGTTTTCCATGTGGTCTAATCTACTGTTTATTGTTTGTATTGATGCCTTGACTTCAATTATTGCATCTTTCTCATCCTTCACTTCCTTCAATGCTTCTCTTTGATTCCTGTTGAGCGTGTCAGATTCTTTGTTTATTTGTCCCTTTATTTCTTTCCAGCTCTCTATGCATTCTTTCTGGAAGTTTTGTATCATTTCTATTATTAAAGATCTGAATTGTTCTTTTGGTAATCTCTGCCATTCAGTGTTGTTAAGTTCTGATATTGTGGGGTTGTGGTGGCTCATTGTTTCTTTGCTATTTTTCCTTCTCATGGTTTCCCTGTTGTTAAATTTATATCTTTGCTGCTCTTGCAAGCTTTCTCATCCATCTCTGCAGTGGGATTTTGAGGTGTCTGCTGGTATGTACAGGGACAGGTTGTGTTCAGTGTAAACATTGGCTGAGAAGTCACAATAATGAATGCAAGAATAGGGTAAAGTAGAGGGTATGTTCCAGTGGAATAAGAGGTTGAGTGTGTTGAGTTGATATATGGTAAAGATTAGAGAGAGTGGATATGTTGGGGGATTCTGGTAGTCAATGTAGAGTTTTAGGTGTGGTAGTATGAGATGGTCTTGATACGATACAGGGGTAAAGGAAAAAGGAAAGAGAAAAGAAAAAGTGTTGAGAAGAATATAGATGGGAGAGAGGAAGGGAAACTTATAAAAGGGATAAGAAGGAGAGTCAACAAACTGAGCAAAAAATAACAAAGCAACCAATGATCAAAACAAACAAATAAATCAAGGCAATACAAAACAAAAACAGAGTAAAAACAAATAAACCACAAAAAAGAACACACACACACACAAACAATAAACAAAAACACAAATTCTGCTAGTGTGTAAGTACAGAGCTGAGTTGGCCTCTGATGTCCTTTTGGATCTGCGTGGATATTTTCAGAT
>PVLC010006069.1:60784-72011 GCA_004027655.1 Graphiurus murinus
ACTGGGGATTGAACTCAGGGGCATTCTACCTCCGAGCTATACCCCCAGCCCTATTTTTTATTCTTTATTTTGAAACCGAGTCTCACTAAGTTGCGGAGTGCCTCACTAGGTAGCTGAGGCTGGCCGCGAACCCGGATCCTCCGGTCTCAGCCTCCCGAATGCTGGGATTACAAGCGTGCGCCACCACGCCCGGCTATGATATTTTCAGATTTTAAATACCTGCTCACTCTATTAGATATTTGAGCATGTCTCTGGCATTCTTAATTGTTCTCTCTGTCAGTGCAGGCAGGGAGTACCACTGTTGCCTCTCCCTCTGCAAGCTTGTGTCTCTGAGCTCTCCACAGGACCTTTCTTCATCTCTCTCTCTGCCTTTGCTGGTGATGGGCATGCAATCTAAATGCTGGGCATTTTCTAGGGTGCCTGGAAGGTCTCTATGCCCTGTGTGCACTGGGTCCCTCCCAAACTTCTGCCTCTATCCAATCACTAGAAGGACAGGTGACTGAATCTGTCCTTTGTATAGGGGCCCCTGCACCCCAAGTGTGCAATTTAACTTACAGATTCCTGCTGCTATGGCTCTGGTGGCAGGGGTGGTCTGGGGTGTCCTCGCCACAGGCTTAGGATGGTTTTCCCAGGTGTTCTTGATCATTGTTTATCCTGCGGGGTTATGCGCCTGATTAGGGTGTGGAGTTACTCCACCTCTGGTCGCTGGGGATGCAGGAAATCATTGGAGGTCTTGGTGATAATAGACCCTGTTCTGGGGGGCTGGCAAAATGATGGCTGCCAGTTCATGGCATACGCCACTGTCGCACGTGTGGGCCGACTCCTTTGTTCTCGTTGGGTTCTGTTCAGCTACTTTTGTTGCTTTGTTCACTTTTTTTTATTACTTTGCTTTTCTTTCTTTCCGTCAAGATGCTGCTTTTGCAGCAGTTTTGATTCAAGCTCTGCAGTGCCGCTGATCACTGCTCTGGCTCTGGAGGGAGAGGTGAGTGGCAGACTTAGGCTGGTTGTACCACACTTCTGGTCACTGTGGAAAGTGCGAGGATACACTGCCTGGTTAGGATGTGGAGTTCTGGAGTCACTTAATCCATGTCTGGTCACTGAGTACGAAGGAGGTTGTTAGATATCTTGATGTTAATAGACCCTGAGACAGGCAGCCAGCTTAATGGCCACTGCTGCTCAGTCGCTCCTTTGCTCTCCCTGGTTGGGTTTCTGGGGTCTCTTTAGCTATAGTTCAATTTTCGTTGCTTTGTTCACTTTTTTTGTTGCTTTTTTTCTTCCATCAAGAAGCTGCTTTTATGGCAGATGGCAGATTTGATTTGAGCTCACAGTGCTTGAGGAGAGGTGTTTCACTCAGATGGCATCTGAGTTAATTCCCACCTGAATTAAGTTTTTAATGAGAACAGAGTGCTGCTTGAAATTACTGTGCTTTTACTTTAGGAACACAATACACCAAATTCTTTCAAGTTTGTCTTTCACTCCAAATATGGAGCAGGAATACAACATAGAGAATGATGCAGATATTATTCAAAGCAGAGTATATGGCAAACAAATAATTTTTCATTTTCAATCTTCAGTCATTTGTAATACCAGGTACTCATAAAAGAAAGACCATTTATGTAGAGATTTTACTATAGCATTTAATTCAAATATAAATCACTTGAGCAAACCCAGATGACAGTGCATTCTATTTCAGTATTTGACATTTTATTATATTCAGCATATTTTTTAAGAGGATTTAGGTCAAGGGTGATTAATCAAGATACATAGGAAAAAACATTACTCCCAAGGAGCTGCCATTCTTTCGAGCACATTCTAATCAAAGGCATACATTGTGCAACCCTAATTAAGACATCTTTATCTATTCTTTATGTTTCTTACTAAAATAAAATACCGGCTTTGTCAGTTTATTGATGGGTTGACAACTATTAATTTTCTTGTGTGCAATAATAGCCATTGCTGAGTCACAAGAGTCACCTAAAGCTAAGCAAAACACAGCTAAACAAATATTATCAGTGATCCCCTACTCAGAAAAATAATTATCATTTTGTAACTTGCTTTCTTTCATCTGATTGATATACATTTGCCTATAAATGTATATGCCATTTATTCATTTCTGCATCTTTACTTTCAGTTACATAATGCTAAATACGTTTTAAATTACTAAATATTTTATCTCATAAATACTGTTACTATTAGTTTTATACTTTAGAAATTTTATTTAATTTCACATCTATAAGTAATTTTATGTATGTTTAATCACTCTTTTCATTGAGTGGGATTTTTCTTAGAATCCTCTCCTTTTTGTGGCATAACAAGCACAAAACTGTTATGCCAGACACTAGTCACCATGGAAAGCTGCTGCTATTAGAAGTCTCTCATATGAAATGACTAGGACTCAGAAATTTATTATTATTACTATTATTATTATTATTATTATTATTATTATTATTATTATTAAAATGAGAGTGTCTTGGGAGAAGGCCAAAAAGGTTTCTGCCCTTCTTCAACCAGCATCCTCTTTTATTGAGGATTTAAAGAAAGCATTTCTAAGCATTTTTTTACTGGTGCATTGTAATGATACATCTTTATTAGGTACAAGCTGGTAGAGGCATGACCCACTTTTTCCCTAGTTTCTTCATATTAGGAGAGCATACCATTTTTTACCCCTTGTGACTGACTAATCTCACTTAACATAATGTTTTCCAGTTGCATCCATTTCCCTGCAAATAACATGATTTTGTTCTTCTTTATGGATGAGTAAAATCCCATTGTGTACATATCCCACAGTTTTGGAATCCATTCATCTGTTGATGGACATCTTGGATGTTTCCATAGTTTAGCAACTGTGAATTGTGCAGCTATAAATATAGATACATATGTGTCAGTCTGATAGTTTGCTTTCCATTCTTTGGAATTGCTGGATCATATGGTAGGGTCATTCCTATTTGTCTGAAGATCCTCTATCCTGTTTTCCAAAGTGGTTGCACTAATCTTCAATCCCACCTACAGTGTATTAGGGTTCCCATTTCCCCAAACCCTCACCAGCATTTGTTTATTATTTGTGTGTTTGATGATTGTCATTCTAATTGATGTTAAGTGAAATCTCAGGGTAGTTTTGATTTGCATCTCTCTGACTGATAATGATGTTAAATATTTCCTCATACATTTATTGGCCATTTGTGTTTCTTCTTTTGTGAAGTGTCTATTTAGATCATTTGCCCATTTTTGATGTGTTATTTGATGTGTTATTTTTTTCCAACATATATTTTTGTCTCTTTTATTTTTTTTATTTTTATTTTATTTATTTATTTATTTATTTATTTATTTATTTATTTATTTATTTATTTATTTTTTGCGGTACTGGGGATTGAACTCAGGGGCATTCTACCTCCAAGCTATACCCCCAGCCCTATTTTTTATTCTTTATTTTGAAACCGGGTCTCACTAAGTTGTGGAGTGCCTCACTAGGTAGCTGAGGCTGGCCGTGAACCCGGATCCTCCGGTCTCAGGCTCCCGAATGCTGGGATTACAAGTGTGCGCCACCACACCCGGCTTTATTTTTGTCTCTTTTAAACAAAACATTTTTAAAAATGATTAAACAGCAGGGCAGCCATGAGTTTAGTTTAGGGAGAGGCTAGGTTTAGGGAGAGGCAATTATGAGCTACATTTAGGGAGGGGCACAGTAAACATTTTTGAGAGAATAGAAGGCCATCAATGTCCACCTTGCATTTCTATCTGGTTCAAGGAAGGTTGTCTGCTTGAGATAATTTACATTCATCATGTACTGTGTGCCTAGCTGAGTGGGTCTGAAATGGTGCCTTCATCGCATGGACTAAGATAGGCCCCAGTGCAAAACAATCAAAAGGGGAAACAAGAAATAAAAATAAAAATAACACTTTATATAACTTCTTTTTTCTTATTTGGGGTAAGAATAGTACAATGCCTAACCCTCACTCATAGTGTATTGAGTTTTGGAAGTAGAAGAGCAAGATGATTAGGCATGTTTATTTTTTTGTGAGAGTAGTAATCCTCCATGAATTATAATTTTCTTAATGAGGAAAACATTAACTACATGTACTTTCACTGCACAAAAGAATGAGAAAGGAAACGGATCTGTCTCATGTTCATATATGAAGATATCACTGCCAAACTCAACAACACGAAGGGGGAAGGAGAAGTGATATCTGAATGTATCACTTTGAATCCCACTGTGTTGTATAACTACAGTCCACCAATAACACTATTTAAAAAATTAGTGAAATAAAACAAAAGTAAAATAAAATGTTGGCAAAAATCCACATTTTTTTAAAAGAAGAACCAGAAGATACTCATAGTCTCTTGGGAATGTGTCTATTTTCTATGCCCTGAAACAGTGATTTTTAACAAAAGTTTTCTGTGTAGCTCCACTACATTGAGATTCTTCAGAGACTACTGTTTTCTAGGTATGAAAGCATGATGTGAATTAATCTGCCTCTGAGGACTAAGCACTGAATGAATGGAAGAACTGGGTTTGTAATTTAGTTCAGGTAGGTGCAAAAACCCAGCTCCACAGCAGGAAACGAATCCCCTATGAAAATCTGGACATAAATGCAACTGAATTTAATTGGAAAAGCCTTGAATTTGGGAGTCAATGTTCCAGAAAATGCAATGCCAAATTAAATGGAAAATTACTCTGGTTTATCTTGGAGATAGTTTCACACTTTAGGAATTTGCCTTGAAGGAGCTTCATTCTATAGTGATAAAACATAGTGTGCATTTGAAACTATATAAGTACCTTTATAACCATTGGAACCTCAAAACATGAGTTGTATAATACTATTACAGAAAAAATGATATATACAAGCATAAGACTAGCTTGAGTAAACTCAGCTGCATTTCTCCTAAAATATTAAAGTATGGAAATGTAAGAGTTCTTCCATTTTGGAATGATTCAAAATGACTATAACTTGTTTTTATCACCATGGGCCAGTGATTCTTAATACAGAACATCACAATGCTTCTCTCCTTTGTAATATCATTCCTACTCCATGGGCACCCTCCACTCCTCATTCTTAACTGAATACCACTGGTTATATTCCCCTTCCAACTGTAATATATTTGAAAATAAGATTATTTTAATAGAATTCATTTTTGTATATCATTGAAAACAATATACACTCAGGGAATATTGGTAGGCTATTTTAATAATAAAAAAAGAATAGCACAGGCAGTGAAAATTAGAAAACCTTCTTCCTTAGAGGATATGGGAAAATATCTATATTAATCATATTCTATTAAAAATAGAACATGAAATTAAATTATACAAGGGTACCATGCAGTTATCTAAGTTGTTCTGAAAATGATTTTCAAATTATATAGCAAAGAACAAAATAGATAAGTACTTAATAAAAAGTCTTAAATCCTCCATCTGCTCACATATCTGTCTGCAACCATCCATGATAAATACTGAAATAATGGCTTCTTTTTATCATTAGATTTCTGGATCTGTCAAGACTGGCCATGGTTGATAGAGACTAGTCTATAAAATGAGAAAATGGGTTTTGAGAAACATAGATCTTGATGCAGAGAAAACTTCATATTGGGATGGTATTATACCAAGTTGAAAACCATAAACCACCCAATAGATCTGTGCCAGAAAAATAAACAGTGGTGGTAAACTTCATGGAGAGGGTAAACAGCAGGAGTGTTTAAACATCTAAAAAAAAAAGGCTCAATTCCACCAAATTAGCAGTATAGAGTAAAAGATAATTAGATAAATCCATTTTGAACAATTCAAAAAGTGTTTAAAGGGACATGGATTTCCTATGGAATATTAAGTTATATAATCATATGTAGTACAAATATGGTAAACTTAGTAAATAATAGTAAGAAAATTTATGGTTTTAACATTAAATAATGTGCATGTAATTTTATCTAAGAAACAAATTTTGGTATGAATTATTTGAATGTAATGGAATTGAATTTAGAAAACTTCAGGTAGAAATAACCATAGAGGAGAGGTTCATATTTTATGCAAAGTAATGAGTGTCACCATAAACATAGGTTAAGAGAAAGCAATATTTGTTATTTTGAAGTATACAACCTTGCAATAATATCAAAGTGAAAATGTAATTTTCTGTATAAGAAAATTACACTATTATTTATTTTCAGTATTGGGGATTAAACCCAGGTACATTCTACCTCCAAGATCCCTTTTTATATTTTATTTTGCAACAGGGTTTCACTAAGTTTCTGAAGGTGTTGCTAAGTTACTGAGGTTGGCTTTAAATCTAGCATACTCCTGTCTCATCTCCCATGTAGTTACAGGTATGCCACCACACCTGGCTAAGTTTTTATGTATAACATAAAAATGCATCATTAGTGTTATAGGCTAAATTATGCATCCCCCCATGTATATATTGAAGCTGTAATCTCCAATGTGACTGTATGAGGTAATTACAGTTAAATAGGTCATAAGGGTGAGACATGGATCTGATAGGACTGGTATCTCTATAAGAAGAAAGACAACAGAGATCTCTCTATGCTCACAGAAAAGAGGCTATGCACAAGCCAGGAAGATAGATTTCACCAGAGGTCAATGTTTTTTTCTGCATTCTAGAACATACTTAAAATTAAAACTAAATTGGAATAGAAAAGTTACATGCATGGTAAGGAATAGCTAGTGCCTAGTAAGGAATACCTAGTGTCATGTTAAATCAAAGCAAACATTATCTTTTTTCTTAATCTATAACTTCCATGAGTTTGGAGAACTTGGCCATCTCTTCACTGCCTGTAGTGACTACAAAATTACATAAAAAGAACAGTCACTAGATCCATCCTCCAGTATGAAAGATAAAAATATATTATGGTATCAGAAAAGAAAAGAATTATTAAAATTTGGAAGAATCGTTTGTTGGAGCATCAACCAATAGAGGGACATATAGGGGATTATTGATACTTAAGAATGAAGATTACAATAAAACTACATAGGAGGACTTGCTGTGCAACTTGTTGGTCTTGCTGCTGGGTTTTCTCACATACTGAAGATTGAGATTTCTTTGAGTTTTCTGCAGTCTTTTATCTTTATTTCATTCTATTATCCCCTCCTCCCCCAAGGGGAAACAATGCCAACTTTGGGAATCTAATGCTCCTCAAATAATCATGCAGGTTTTGTCCAGCTGCGTAATTCTTAGTCATACCATGAATTTCATTTAAAACATGCCAATTGAAAAGAGAGTAACATATCATCTAAAAAGTATTACTATTTGTTATAAATGAAGTGTATGCTTTATTTATTTTGTTAGTTTATTTTCTTTACTCCCAGTTGCTTCATATTATCACGTGTCCATTGAAAACTCCTATGTTAGAATTTAACTTTCTAAATCCTATTTGGCTTCAAAATATCTAATCATCTATTTTTACTTCAGCATATTTTTAGATAGGAACATTTCAAAGTTTAATTTGATTCTGAGTTCTTTCTCAAGCTAGTATTTCATACTCTGTCTAGTTCAGAGAATGTATTACTAGCCATATTTTTATCTTGATTAATCTAAAAAAAGTATACTATGTGGTCTGGAATAGGAAGATATTCCTTTCTCTTTTTTTGTGTGGTATTGGGGATGGAACTCAGACTCAGTCCTATTTTTTTATTCTTTATTTTGAAACAGGGGATCACTAAGTTGCAGAGAGCCTCACTAAGCTGGTCATGAACCTAGATCCTTTAGTCTCAGCCTCCCAAGTATTGGCCTTACAAGCAAGCACCACCACGTCTGTCTACAGGAAGACATTTCTATGTTGGATTGACTAAAAGTATGACTCTTAGTAGTTAGCTTTTAAAAGGCCTTGTATTAATCTTATTATCATCTCCTTAACTTTTCATTAATATTTTTGTCTCAGCTTCAAACCTTCACCACTAATGATTCCTTACTGCTTAACTCATTATTAACTGCTCCTACAATGCTGCAGGGCCAGCAATGTACATTATTTTTTCCCCCATTGCTCTGCCTTTTTTCTATTCCCTCTGCTACTCTTGATATATTCAATAGCTAAATTTAGACTTATTACATCTTTAGGTAAGACTGTTAATTTTTTATTAGTGTTGAATCTCAGTAGTTTCTATATAGCTTCCCAAAGAGTGGCTTAGTTACAAATAATAACTAGTTAGGTTTGTTCTTTTATAAGACAATAATAATAATAATTATTATTATTACTATTATTTTTAATTGGTGCATTGTAATCATACATCTTTGTTAAGTAAAAGCTGGTAAAGGCATACATGCGCACATTTCTCACTTACCCTTTCCCCAATTCCCATCCCACTCCTTTGCCCTCCCTCCTTCTCAGGTCAGTTTAGTGGTTGACTTTGATATGTTTGTGAAAGTACATCATGTGCATTAGGGTGTTCCCCCTCCCACATCACCTTCAGTTAAGTCAACTTCTTTGTTCATCTAAGGTTTCTCCTTATTCATCTGGAGTCCCTCTTATGTTCCATTTTCTCCCTAGCATCAGCATATTGGGGAGAGCATATGATTTTTTTACTTTTGTGACTGACTAATCTCACTTAGCATAATGTTTTCCAGTTCTATCTATTTCCCTGCAAATTACATGATTTTGTTATTCTTTATGGCTAAATAACAGTTTCTTGTACTTTATTTTTTGTAATCTAGGCAGTTTTGAGAAACACTGATCAAGTACTTTTTAGAGTATCCTTTGCTTAGGATTTGTCTCCTGCTTTTGTTATGAATGCACAGAATGGAGGATTTCAGGGAGGAAGACCACACAGGAAAAATAAAATTCTCATATGAAGGGTGTGTGGCATAAATGTGACATCACTGTCAATGTCATCCTTGCTGCCTGCAAGAAACACAGCTTACAAGTAGAGATATTCACAAACTAACAACGAAGGACTGGAACAAGGTAATCCATGCTAATGGAACTCAAAAAAAAAAAAAAAAAAAAGCAAAAGTAGCAACTATAATATCAGGCAAAATAGACTTTAAGCCTAAACTTATCAGAAGAGACAAAGCAGGATATCTTTACTGAAAAAAGAGGAATAATCCAGCAAGGGGAAATAACAATAGTCAACATTTATGTATGATTACAATGCACCAATTAAAAATAAATAAATAGATTTTAAAAACAAATGGCCGATAAATGTATGAGGAAATGTTCAACATCATTAGCAATCAGAGAGATCCAAATCAAAACTACTTTTAGATTTCACCTAACCCCCATCAGAATGGCAATCATCAAGAACACAAATGACAATAAATGCTGGCAAGAGTGTGGAGGAGGAACCCTAATACATTACTGGTGGGAATGGAAATTAGTGCAACCACTTTGGAAAACAATATGGAGGATCCTCAGAGGAATGGGAATGAACCTACTAAATGACCTGGCAATAACACTTCTGGGTATCTATCCAAAAGAACGGAAACCAAATTATCATACTAATGCATGCATATTTATGTTTACAGCTTCACAATTCACAA
The DNA here is from genome assembly GCA_004027655.1 of Graphiurus murinus. Classification (NCBI taxonomy): domain Eukaryota; kingdom Metazoa; phylum Chordata; class Mammalia; order Rodentia; family Gliridae; genus Graphiurus; species Graphiurus murinus. The sequence goes on from PVLC010006069.1 coordinate 70,255, forward strand.
TTGCCAAACTATGGAACCAGCCAATATGTTCATCCATAGATGAATGGATTACAAAATTATGGGATATGTACACAATGGAATTTTACTCAGCCATAAAGAAGAACAAAATTATGTTATTTGCAGGAAAATGGATGGAATTTGAGACCATTATGCTAAGTGAGATTAGTCAGTCACAAAAAGTGAAAAGTCAAATGTTATTCTTATTATGTTGAAGCTAGGGACAAAGGAGGAACTCCAGACATAGGAGAAGAAACTTTTTATGAGTAAAGAAGGAAACCTAACTGAGGGGGATGAGAGGAGGGAAGAGGGAAACACCATAATGCACATGAGGCATATTCACAAACTTGTTGAAGTCAGTCACTATTCTGAACATGAGAAGTAGGGAAGGGGGAGGGAATGGGGTGGGAATTGGGGAAGGGATGAATGAGTGATTTGTGCATGTATGCCTCTACCATCCTATACCTCATCAAGATGTATGATTACAATGAACCAATACATTAAAAATAGAATTATGATAAAACAAAAGCAAAAATGTGTACCATTTATGAGTTCTTAACATTTTATGTATTATGCTGAGGGATTTACATACATATCTTAAATTCTTTTAATAGCTGATGATGGTTTTAAAGATTAAAAAACTGATTGTCAGAGAGCTTAAATAACTTCTTTAAAGCCTCATGCTGATAAGTGGGAATGAAAAGATCATACAACTTTTTACACACCTGTAGTGCTAGTATTCTAAGAACACCCCATAATATCCATTCAAGCATAGACTAAGTGACTTGCATAATTTAATGTATTCTCTTTCTGAGGACAGTTGAGAGTACTAAGCATGGCATTTGTATATATTAAGCTGAGGAAAAAGTTTTATTTAGCTCATCAGGGAATGGGTAGCAACTCTGTTTCTTCTTCATTCTTTTTTCTCTAGCAAAAGATCTATAAAATAATAGAGCAATTAAATATTTGAAGTTTTACCTTGGTTTCCTAGTTTCATTGTGAGCTATGGTATACCAGCAATCTGTGTACAGTTTAGAAAGTGAAAACTAGTAGAGTACTGTCTGAAATTCTACTGAGGTGACAGAATAAAATGTATCATTTCTTCAAAAATGATTATAGTTGTTCTAAATAGTTTTATCTTAAAGTCTTAGATTTGGAAAAATAGTTCAATAATTAATAAAAATTATTCACAACTGAAACTATTGATATATGCAAACATCACAAATTATCTGATACTTCTTGAAACTCAGAGTATTGAGTCAGTAATTGTCGGGGGCCTAGACTGGCCAGCTGGACCTCACCTCTAGATGGCGCCTGGCAGAGTGCCAGAAGCAGCTGCAGGTGAATAACATCCCGGGGCTGTGCCACGCCAGAGCGCATGCACCAGCACGCCCGACTCATGGCCGGCCCAGGTGAGAGCTGTATGAGACGCCTCATGGCTTAGGCCCTGCGCCTCCACCTCTCGCCTAGAGAGAGAGCTGCTGGGGAAAGGCTGGTTGGGAAGTTGCTGGGCTGGGTTGCTGGGAGAAGTTCTGGGAGGAAGTGGTGGGAAGAAGAAGCAGTTGGGAAGAGGTTGGCTGGGTTGCTGGGGAAGTCCTGGGAAGAAAGATTGTGGGTTGCTAGTGGAAGTCGGGTTGCTAGAGAGAGGGGTTATTGGAAGTCTGTAGGAAAAGCACTATTTGGAAAGACGACCTCTGTACTGTGTTTGTTATTGCTTGAGCAATGCTCTTGATCCCAGAAAGAGAGAGATATAATAAAAG